>PVIC010006711.1:0-11418 GCA_004025085.1 Thryonomys swinderianus
AAAAGAGCATGTATAAAGGGGGGAGGAGGGGGGAGTGGGTAGGGATATGGGTAAAAATGAGAATTAACTTGTGGCATATACTGGTACAAATTTCCCAATGTTATATGTGATTTTGAGATGTATATAAATTGTACCAATAAAGAATTCAATTTAAAAAAAAGTATCAGTCACCCTAGGTCACCAAGTGTCTGGAGCAAGTCTCCATTCTCAGACAGGTATAACTTGTCTACCATCAAGACACATCTTTAAGTTTCCACTAAAACCTCTCTCCTCAGTAAGATGGAACCAAGACAAAGTCCTAACCTCTCTCTATATCACTTGTAGAATTTCGGATAACTACACTATTTATTCTAATTCACCCATAAAAATGAGCTTCTTTTGTGGGAGCAAGGTTTGGGGCATGTGGGAGGGTAGGCAGGGAAACAGAGCAGACTAGGATGGGCCAGATTATCTGGAGAGATGGGATGAGAGTCAGGTAACTAACAAATGGAAACATTCTTTATCACAGGCACAAATATTTAGAAAGCAAGACTTGTGCTATGGCAGATTTGTGCATTCCAAACACTTAAATGATTATGAGATCTTAAAAATAAAAATACTGTTTTAAATTCTTATTTTTCCTAAGAAATTTAGACCACAAAGAAATTGTAAATGTTTCCTAATCTCCTGTAATTGTTATTATCTAGTGGGAAATCCACAAAACTAAAAACTCACCATGTAGATATCATTTATTATGTTCTAGTGTTATCTTGTAGCAGGTGGTAATACCTTCATATCTGTCCTCTATTTTATAACTATGTTACTTAAAAATTATAAACAAATTTAAGATGTGTTTCATTTCTAAGTAGCGACCAATTCAATTTTCTTTGCTGTGTTTGATCTCCCTTAGTTTAGGCTACTATAACAAAATACCATAGATTGGGTAACTTATAGTTATGGAGGCTGGAAAACCTAAGATCAGGGTGGCCACAGATTTGACAAATGGAGAGTTACTCTTTCTGCTTCAAGATGGTACCGACCGAAAGGGGCATGGGCATCGTCTCAGGCCTTTTAAATGAAGGCTCTAATTTCATTCTTTTTTTTTTTTTTTTGAGACAGGGTCTTGCTTTGTAGTTCAGGCTGGCTCTGAGCTCACTATGTAGTCCAGGCAAGCCTCAAACTCAGCAATCCTCCTGCCTCTGCCTCCCGAGTGCTGAGATTACAGGTGTGAGCCACCACACCCGGCCCTAATTTCATTCTTGAGGACTCTATCTCTATGATGTATCACCCTCCAAAGGCTCTGTCTTTAAATAGGATCATTTTGAGGACTAGGATCTCAACATACGGAGTTCACAGAGACATAAACATTCAGTCTGTTGCAGTCAGCATCTCCTAGAAATTATGTCCCTGGTACATACATCATTAGACTCTTATTTCTATAAGATCTAGGGTTACAAGCTCAAGATGCATGCAAGGTCTTTGAAGAAAGGGAGGATTCACCATGAAGACACTCACACACTACACCATACAAGGAAGAAGAAAGCTGTCCTGGGTAAGTCTGTTGTCTCCTCTTTGTGGGCCTCATGGTTTCTCTCCTGTGTAGTTTTCTCTGCACATACTTCCTTTTTCCTTTCCCTACTACTGATGTCTTTCTGTGTTTTCTTAGGTTCTACCCTCTCCCTGGCTATGCTTTAGGAGTGGTTGTCATGGCTTCATCGGACAAAGATGAGTACAGTAAGTCCCATAATCAACTGGAAAAATTCTTTGTGGTTTTTAGTTCAAATGCTCTGAAAAGATCTGAATGACCAGATCATCAGTTCAACCCAGGCACAAGGGTATCTCATTTTGCAGGGCACATCTCTGATGAATACACCAATCACCACTTTTGAAGTGAGTCCGAACATCTTGTCTTAATGCTTCTCAAGTGATTCTAATACAAAGGCAAACTGACATCAACTGAAGGAGTCCAATTAGGAATTAAGAGTCCTTGAGTCAGGTTCCCTTTTTCTGGGCCAATCCTGTAGCTGCAGAGGATTATGTTACCAAACGTACCACAAACTAGCATGGTACAGGAGTTTCCTATTGTTTCTGTATCAGATTAACATAAACATTATTACTCTACTTAAAACAGCACAAATTACCTTACAGTTCTGGGTCTAAAGCCTAAAATGGACTTCACATTAAAATCAAGATACTGGCAGAGCTGTATTCAGGACTTGACAAGGAGAACCATTTCCTCACCTTCTCCAGCCTCTAGGGGATGTCTGCATTTCTCAGGATCATCCCCTTCTATTTTCAAAGCCAGCAATGGCTAGTTCTTTGTCACAGAACACATTCTAATACTTTCTACCTCTTTCTTCCACATTGAAGGGACTCCCATGATTGCACTGGGCCCAACCACATAATCCAGGGTGATCTACTTCTCTTAATGTCAGGTGCTTAGCATACTTCCCCCTGGCAGGTAAAACAATACATCGAGAAGGTCCAAGGAGAAGGGCATGTACATGTCTGGAGAAGCTATTATTCTACCTACACGGGCCTTGTGAAACAAAACATACTTAACAGACAAATTCACTTACAAGAGATCATGGTCACGCAACCATCACAGACATGCACAGTACAGCTTTATGCAAAACATTACAGTGTGAGATGTGGATCAATGATTAAGACTTTAACAGTTTCATGTTAGTTTTGGCCAAAAGATACTCAAGTCACAAAAACAAGAGACTAAAGCAATCCTTCAAAAGTATAAAAATGGAAACATTTTCAGCCTTTAATAATTTTAAGGAATCTTTCTATAATTAAATGAATTTGTGTATTTTATTAATAACCATTACCAAGAAGCAGTTGTAATTAGCTTAGATTCCATAAGAAATGCTTTAAAATACATTTTAAATGTTTTAAAGTTACTTTCTCCTTAGGCAATGATTACAGATATAGTAAGACACAAAAATAATAATGCAGCAAAATTGTTTTACAGAAATACAAAGAAACATTCATCAGCAGTGTTTCTTCTTCAAAATACATGAACACATTTGAATTTCTAAAAAAAAAATCTTCCTGTGCCTGAAGGTACAAATATGTATGATTTCATGGAGGATTTTCTAGTTATTAAGAGTTTCTGAAAATTTAACTGTGAAAACCCGTCACCATAAATGTCACCTAAACAATCTAAACAGAAAAAGGAGTGGGAGGAAGTGAGAAAAGAAGATCATGATATACTGGTAAATGTTAAAAGTTAGGCAAAAATAGTGCAACTTCAAAAAAGCTTGGAAGGAAAAAGCATTTGCAAGTGCATTTGCGTTCAAAAAAATCAGAATATTCCTTAAGCATTTAATACTGATATTCAAAATAAGTCTTTTTTATTCTTGTACCTCCCATCAATATGTGCATGCAAACAGATGAGACATGGAGTAGTTTATTTGTTGCATTGGTCAGCTTTCCTGCTGCTGTGAAAAATGCCTGGTATACATTACAAGGAGGAAATGGTATGTTTTAGAGGCTCCATTCTGTGGCTGGCTTGTTCTAGGGCAGGAACACCATGGGGGAAGGGCATGGTGGAAAAAGGTGTTCACTTAATGGCAGCCAAGAAGGAACACACGGGAGAAGTGTGTCAGGGAGATACATCATCCAAAGGTATACTCATCTCCTTCAAGGGCCCCTACCACCACAGCACATTCAGCTATGACATCAATGAATTAATCCAGTAATGAGTGTAACACCCTCATGAACTCTCATCTGTTTGGGAGTTTCTGAAACCAAACAAGTTGACAATTAACTGGCACAAGTCCAGCCCTTGTCAACTTGGCACCTAGTCACATATTAAACCAAACTTAATCTCCAGATAAACACATTAAATTCAAAGGGAAAATGGGGGTGTAGGAGCTAATAAAGAAGGGAAAGAAAAAAATCTTATGGTAAAAAAAAAAGGAAACAAAGTTTCTGTACATAGGGAACAGGAAGCTGTAAAGAGGACAGGGAATGGGAAAAAATGAGAATCAAGATGTGTCATGTTATTAGTACAAACCCTCACTGTTGAATATGATGATAATGTATAGATAAAATGTACCAATAAAGTCAATTTAAAATAAAAAACAAACACATTAAAAGGTCATAATTCTACCCATTCTACAACCAAAAATATAATTCCTTCCACAAAGTGTCAACAGTTCTAGCACTGCTTAAAAGACCCTGTCTATGGAAAATATTGAAAGGGAAATGGGATGTTGGGGGAAGAAAAAATATGATGGTAACAAGGGGAAGAAAAAATATGATGGTAATAGAAAAGGGAAACAAAGCTTATATATATAGGGGGCGGGGGTTATATGGTGTGTAGGGGAATGGGAAAGAAATGAGACTTAAATTGTGTCATATACTGGTACAAATTCTCAATATTGTGTGTGATCATGATGTGTATATAAAATGTACCAATAAAGATTCAAATTTTTAAAAAAGTCCATGTCTGAAGTCTAAAACCAAATTATGTCATGTTATGATACAACAGCATACATCATAAACATATGAAACATTCCCATTCCAAGAGGAAGAAATAAGGAAACAGGAAAAAAATCAGACCAAAGTGAGACTAAAATCCACTGTACCAAACATTAAATTTTGTAGCTCCATGTGTGGTATCTAGGGAACACAGTAGTATGATGTGAGTTCCAAAGAGTTTGGGTAGTCCCACACCTATGGTTGCACTGGTTGTTAACTCCCATGGCTTCTTTTCTGGCCTGGCTCTACTTACTACTAATACTTTTCTTTCGAAGACATTCCCACCTTTCTACTGCCTGACTTCTAGGGTCTCCAATGCCTCCATTCCACAGCTTTATGAATCTTCCTCATGGGCACACTGTCTGGCTTCCCAGACCTCTTTTTGAGGTCTGGATTGAAAACTTCGTAACTCAGGCATAACTGTATCCTAAGTAAACAGCATCCTGTGGACTACACCAAGATCTATCACTGGTGCAAGCAGTAAACAAGCCCCAGTGGATCATGGCTGTAGTCGATTCTGAGAGCCTAGAGAGCTGAGCACAGTGACATGAACCTCTGGTGGCCCTTCTATAGCAGAGGGCCAAGGGGATGTTTCTTCCCCTATCTTTGGCTCAGTGTTTGATTTCTTTTTAATGGGACTAATATCTTCAACAACTATAACTTCTTTGGTCCCAATTTGTACATTTCTTTTGGGGGCTAAAATTTAAGTGTTTCAAATTTTCTTCCTCTATTCTTTCCTCCTGATTCTCATTATAAATATGGCTAAAAGCAGCGCTGGCAGACTGAACATTAAACTGACTTAAAATTTTCTCTGCCAATTAGTCTGCTTCCTTTAAATTCAGCATCACACAACGTCTTAGGACACAGAAAGTATAGACAAAATGTTTGGCTAGAATGTAACACACACAGCCTTTATTCAGAATCTTCATTCCCAAGTGAAACCCCATGAGCCTGGCTTTTCTCTCATACTCATAACCACACTCAGGCCAAACCAGAATCACCCATCAAACTCGGCTTATAGTAGCACTCTAGGCTTTCTCCAACTTGATTCGAACTTCTCATCTACTCTCACAAACCAGTTAGCTCCAAAGGTGCCTGAGCCACAGGCTCAGGTATAATCATAGAAATGGCCTACTTCTTGTACCAATTTCTTTGGGTTTTTTGTTTTTGCTTTTTTGAGATAGGGTCTTGCTTTATAGTTCAAGCTAGTCCTGAGCTCACTATGTAGCCCAGGTAAGCCTCAACTCAGCAATCCTCCTGCCTCTGCCTCTGCCTCCCTAGTGCTGGGCTTACAGCTGTGAGCCACCATGCCTGGCATTGTGGTATGTGGTACTGATTCCTAGTGGGTGTCAGTCAACACGTCCAGTATTATTGTATGTGGTTACTGGGGATCGAACCCAGGGAACTTGTATTTGCTAGGCAGGTGCCAGAATCCCTGAGCTAAATCTCTGGCCTCTGATACCAATTTTTTATACTGGTTGGCTCTCCTGTAGTTGGGACAAAATGCTTGACATATATAGCACAAAGAGATGGTTCACAGTTTCATGACTGGCTGGTTCCAAGGAACATGGTGGCTAAAAAATGTATCAGAGCAAAGCTACTCACTTCACAGCAGCCGAAAACCACAGCACAAAGCGAGAGCATCAGAGAGGTGCACCCCCACAGACAAGCCCCTCCCAGACTTGCTGCCTCCAAACAGAACCTTGAACCACATATATCAGCAAGTGATCCATTGTAAATATAGCATGATCTAATCACCTCTCTGTGGGTCCAAGGCTAGTCAAACCGACAATCAAGATTAACTGGAACATTTGTTTAACACAGAAGCTGGTACCTGCATTTTAACTTTTAGTTGGTAAAAATCAGCAAATCTTAACAGCTTTTGAGCTTTATTCTGTGACTCATTTGTTAACAACAAATATTATTGAGCAGCTACTATGTACTAGACATAGTACAGGTTTACTTACTTTTCCATCTATTACATTTGCAAGAAAACAGTTGTGCTCTTCAGGTTTAGCAAAACAATTGACCAAATATTCTAAAATACTACCAATTATTTTTAGTTTGAAAAGTTTAAAACACTACTTTAAATTTAATGTATGTCATATCTAATAATTCCTGATCTGATAATTTCAGCATTACATCTTCACTAAGCAGCAGAAACCCAGTATGTTACATAGGTTATTACAGCCTGGGAAATGTAACGGGAAAAGAGTTCATTCCTATAAGCAGAAAAAAATATAACTGTTAAAATCCACTTGGTAAGATGAAAATAAAGTATTATCACTAACAAAAAGGAAAAGAAAAGAAAAGAAAAGAAAAGAAAAGAAAAGAAAAGAAAAGAAAAGAAAAGAAAAGAAAAGACAAAAGAATGACTTACTGAGACTGCTTAGCTGTCGTATGATTGCGGAAAGAGTACTGTTGGTTACACACTCAAGTTCACTGGTAATTCCTTCAGGCAGAGCTCCCCGGCACAAGTGCCGGGGTTCGATGTTCCTCTTGACTAAAGGCATGGCTCACGATCTGGAAATGAAAAAGACATTTTCAAAAACTCATATTCACATTTGAACAATCTAGAGTTTTAGTTTCTTCGAAAATCAACCCTTTTCTAGGAATCCTTATCATCCTATGATAGCCATGTGACGCAGAAATATTGTAGGCAGTCAGACAGGGCTGGGTCCTCACAAGAGCCAGTACAAAAGAAAAAATCACATTACAAACATGGCCAGGGATGAAACTGTTGGAGATTAGGCCTCAAGATGAACACAAAATGACCAGGCGTGTATACTTCCCCAAAGGACAAGATAAGTAGTAACACCTGGCCTAATGAAGTCTAGAGAGAAAACAGTCACCCAATGGATGATCAAGACATCTGGACTCATCTTTTCCTAGAAAAAGTCTCTGTTTGCCAGGGATTTAGCTCAAGTGGTACCACACCTACCTTGGAAGCACAAGGGTCCGGTTTGATCCTTGGTACCACAAAAAAAAAGTCTCTGTCTTTCCATGCACACTTGTTGCATGACTTGTTCCCTCATAGGATCCATGCCCGGCACTGTGGTATGTGGTACTGATTGCTGGTGGTTGTGAGTCACCACGCCCGGTATTGTTGTATGTGGTTATCAGGGATTGAACTCAGGACCTTGCACTTGCTAGGCAGGCACCGGAATTGCTGAGTTAAATCTCTGGCCCAGTGTAATCTTTTTTTTTTTTTTTTTGAGACAGGGTCTTGCTTTGTAGTTCAGGCTGGCCCTGAGCTCACTATGTAGCCCAGGCAAACCTCAAACTCAACAATCCTCCTGTCTCTGCCTCCTGAGTGCTGGGATTACAGGCGTGAGCCACCACGCCCGGCCAGTGTAATCTTTTATAGAAAAAAATATGAACAGATTTTCTAGCTAAACTTTCTAGAAAACAAATATTCCTTGAAAGAGAATACATGTATTTTTACCTCCTTCCTTTTTCACTGAGATGAAAGAAAAGATTAGAAAGGACAACTGTATTTTGATGTTGAATATTCCCTTACCAGACTATTCACTAAAGCATGCCCCAGGATATTACTTTTGGAAGACAGTAGAATCTTTAAGAGGAAGAGCCTGTTGAGAGATCCTGAGGTCATTAGGAGCTACCCTGGAAGACGATTTGGGGACCCCAGGCCCTCCTGTTGATGGAGTAAGTAGTTTTCCCCACCATGTGCTTCTGTTGTAATGTTCAGTCTCATTAAAGGCTCAGCGCAGGGCCGGAAGGTTAGCTCAGTGGTTCCAGTGCCTGCCTCGCAAGCGCAAGGTCCTGAGTTTGATCCCCGGTAACCACATATAATGCTGGGCATGGAGACTCACGCCCACCAACAACCAACACCGCATACCACAATGCCGGATGTGGTGGCTCACGCCTGTAATCCCAGCACTCGGGAAGCAGAGACAGGAGGATTGCTGAGTTCGCGGCGGCTTGCCTGGGCACCATAGTGAGCTCAGGGCCAGCCTGAACTACAAAGTGAGACCCTGTCTCAAAAAAAGCAAAAAAAAAAAAAAAGTCTCAGTGCAATAAGGTCAATCAGTCATGGAGTAGAATCTCCAAACAAAGAGCCAAAATAAACCTTTTTGTTTGTTTGTTTGTAAGTTGATTATCTCAGGTATTTTGCTAATCTAGGCAGGTGCTGGAACCACTGAGCTAAATCTCTGGCCCAGTATTTTGTTATTCTGATGAGAAGCAGACTAATATTAAGAGTAGAATGTGGAAACAGCTACAAAACTGCAGATGAAATATAACTAGGTTATGAGGCAGAAAAGGCTACACTGACACTGCATGTGGGAAGTAAGCCTACTTGAGCTTTAGAAAGTACCTCACATTTCCTACCAGAGGCTCAGACATAGGAAAAACCAGGTATCTGTGAAACAAGAATGAAGCAAAAAGAAAACAGGAGGAAGAGCTTTTAAAAACCATTTAAGTATCCTCTCTTTGGACTGGGGATTATTTAGCTTAAGTGGTACTGTGCCTACCTTAGAAGTACAAGGGCCTGAGTTCAGTCCCCAGCTGCAGCAAAACAAAATAAAACTAAACTAAAATCAAAGTGGATTAGAGTCCTAAATATTAAAACAGAAATACTAAACCTGCTGCAAAACAGGTTAGGTAGAACTTTTGGAGACACTGACATAGGGAAAGACTTTATGAACAAAACCTCTATAGCACAAGAACTAGCAGAAGGAATCAACAACTGGGATCTCATGTTATTAAAAAGCTTCTACACAGCAAAAGAAACCAGCATCAGAGCAAAGACAACCAACAACATGGGAAAAAATTTTTACCAGCTGTTCTTCCGACAAAGGGCTACTATCTAGAGTATATAAAGAACTGGGGAAAAAAATCAGCCCCGCCCCAATTTAAAGATTCAATTCAAAAATGGGCATCTGAAATGAACAGACACTTCTCAGAGGAAGAAGTAAAAGCAGCTAAGAAACATATTGAGAGATGCAGATGAAAACAACACTGAGATTCCATCTTACTCCACAAAGAATGGCTGCTATCATGAAATCAACCAATAACAAATGCTGGTAAAGCTGCAGGGAGAAAGGAATTCTTTTCCACTGTTGGTGGGAACGTGGATTGGTGCAACCACTGTGGAGATTAGTGTGGAAATTCCCCAAAAATCTAGGATTACAGGTTCCATTTGACCCTCCTCTTCCCCTACGAAGTATATACATGAAAGAACTAAAAGATTCATATCACAGAGACATATGTGCACCCATGTTCATAGCAGCTCAGTTTATGATAGTTAAATCATGGCAACAACCCAAATGCTCATCAACTGGGGACTAGAAAAAGATGTGTTTTTTTTTAAACAAAATGGAGTATTATTCTGCTATAAAGAATGATAATTGTGTCATTTATATTCAAATGGAACTACCGTTAGGGTATACTCATAAGTGAAGTAAATAGGACACAGGTGTAAATACCATATCTTTTCTCTGGCATGAGAAAATGAAGATGTAAATCACTTCTAAAATGTATGACAGATATTGTGAAATAGAAAATATGCAAAGGAAAAAGGGGATAGGGATAAGTAAAGAAGGGAAATAAAAAATTTCATGGTAAAAAAGGAAACAAATCTTATGTATATAGGGCACAGAGGGTTGTAGGGTAGGCAGGGGGATGGGAAAAAATGAGAAGTCACATCATGTACTGGTACAAATTCTCAATGTCAATTGTGATAACGATGTGTGTATAAAATGTTCCAATAAAATCAATTTTTTTTAAAAAAAGAATCCTCTTGTTCCTTCTCTACCCTGAGGAATCAAAGAGTTTTACTCTTTTGAGGAATCAAAGAGTCTATATTGGGGCATAAATGCAGCCAAGAGGATGGGAAGGAAATGCACTGAAGACAGAAGCATTCAAAGACTACACAGACAGGCTTTACTCCTCACCTAACCTGGGGAATTCTTGAAAAGACCTACAAACACCAGCAGTAAGGAAGGAGGACTTGGGGGGGGAAGGCTTCTCCCTACAAAAACTGTCATTCAAATCACCCTACAATAACACATGCTAATTATCCCCACAAGCACACAATATATAAGCAGTTTTCATGCCTTGGATTTAAATAAGAAGAGATAATGAAGCCAGATAGGACTTACCCAATATCATAGTATTCCCTTTCCCCTTTCTTCTCAAAAAATATTATAAATAAAATAAAATCACAATTTCCTGATTAATGCGGTATACAGAGGTTCAAACCCACTGCTACACAGCAACCCCTTCTGGTACAACATTAGATAATATGGCTGGGATGTATTTTCATCTTTTCAAGTATATCCTATTGCCAAACTTGGAAGAATAGAAAGACAGAAAGGCCCAGTACTGAGCTGTTCATTTTTGGCAGTCAAACTGTTGTAGACAGATAAGTTAGCTGGATGTACTATAGGCATTTATTAGCACTTGTTTTATTAGACAAGGATCAAGCCTCCCAGGGACCCAATATAGAAGACAACTGAAGCCCATTTACTGAAGGCCAGGACTCAATAAGTAGGAACTAGTGACACTCACATACTTTCTCTGGGGAGGACCAGGAGTGATAGATATTCTAAATAGCCATCAATCACCTTGGGTGGGGGAGATATCCCTTCCTTGCCTATTTCTTCCCAGAAATCCCTGTTCGTTCCATGTAAGCTTGCTATATGACTTTCCCATTTTGATCACCATTTAATCAGTATTACATAAGTGGCTATACTTATAATTCTATTGATTGACTGTAGTTTTGTCCCACCTCATGATTTCCTATTGGATCAATATTACTTAAGCAACTATACTTTTAAATTATTAGTTGACTATAGTTTTGTCCTGCTTTGAACCTATCTCACCTCATGACTTTGCTCAAAACAACTTTGAGAAGAAGAATTGGCGGGCAACCTACTTTTCAGGTGCCCCTTCTTGAACCTCTCAGGCAGAAGCTGTCTTTTC
>PVIC010006711.1:11518-28023 GCA_004025085.1 Thryonomys swinderianus
TTTTTTCTTTCTTCATTATTTACCCCTAAACCCCATTTCCCTTTGAATATTTACTATTTCACAATATTGATCATGCATTCTAGAACACATTTAAAACTTCAGTTTCTCATACCAGAGAAAAGATATGATATTTACACATCTGTGACCTATTTATTTCACTTATTAGTATGTCCTGAAAGTACTGCTCCTAGAATTTACCCTTTGATTTTAGAGAACACAAACTTGGCATTTTGGATACCCAGCAGGTTGGGAGTTGATATTTCCATTATATTATTTGGATTATTAGAAATCCTATATCATATGCCCTATATTAATGGTTTTTCACTGAGATAATTGGGTAGATATAAGAGTATGCTTTGTATCACAGATTTAGGATTCTGTTTCATAGACAGGGCTGTGGCTCAAGTATAAATTTTATACCTTATGCCTTAACTTTGTGTCTTATGTCTCCAACTGTAATTGTGTATGCTTTCAGTTCTTCCTCTATAATTAACTTTTGTTAAAATTACATTTTACTCCTGTTTTGTATGTGTTGCATTTGGGCCTAGGTGCTGTAGCTACTGCATTTATTAGCACTTGTTTTGTTAGACAAGAGTGCTAGGGAAAAAGACAGTGTCAGAACACCATTTAGTGGACCTTAGTGGTAACTTCAAGTATATTTAGAAAATGCTGTAAACTGGGTCTTTTGTGAAACCTAGTTTAAGAAATATGAATGCCTATTAATAAATCGCATCATGCCTATTAATAAATCCATCAGTTTAAAGATAAGCTGGTGGGTGTTATTATGATTTAGAGGACAGGCTTCACTGAGACATTCCAGTGCAATCCTCTTCTACTCTAAGGGAAAATGTTGGTCGGGCCTGTTCTGCCTCAGTTCCCTCTCTGGTCTGATCTGAGACTCAGGAGCAAATTGCATCAATAACTCATTTTGAACCTAAGAAGAAAATATCTCCTTTCCTGATCTTATTTCTGGTCTTTTCCTGTCATTTTATATTTTCGTTTCAGGGGCATGTAAAGGGAGGAAAAAGACGGATCTCTAAAACCGCCCCATCTTTTCCAACTAAGAATCTTTAAATGGAGCACTTTGTTAAAGTGAAGACAGGGAAGTAATGGTAAAGTGAGGAACATATTTAGTTTTAGGGAAAATCCTAACCTTCTCTCTCTCCTTTTCTAGATCTGATTTTCATCATTTATGTGTGTAGAGGAGAAAAATACCTTTCCTAATAAGCTGTGGATTTACAAACCTTCACTGTGAACTTGTAAGATTCTATGTAATATTTTTGGGGGGCAGGCATTTTAGGCTTTTATTCTGGCTTTTCTCTTTGCTAGTAAGTAGAAACTCCTCCTAACCTTTTCTCCAACCCATTGGGAAATAACTTCAGAATCATCTTGTATTAAGTCTGCCCCTCCTCCAGGAAGTCAGATTGAGGCAGCTTGAAATGGTCTGCCTTTCACAAAAGAAAAGAGCAGTTTACTAGCAACCTACACTTGTGTTTTCTATATGCTAACTAGAATAAAAAGGGATTTTATTATCTTTATATATCTTTATTAATAAAGATATCTTTATATATCTTTATTAATAAAGATATCTTTATATATCTTTATTATCTTTTCATGGGAAAATAATAAAGTTCCTTTACTAACATGGAGATTGTGGCTGACAGGTGATGACTGTAAATTTAACCCATGAAGCTTCAGAGACAGAAATTTTAGATCAAACCTTGAGTAAAGTGTCGCCTTGTCTTGTTGCTAAGAAGTTCACTTGGGTGATAAGGTAAATAACACAAGTGCTTTGGAGCCTTCTTCATGGGCAAAAATTCTTCCATGCCATTCGAGAGGTGTTCTCCTTTGCACAATGGAAAGTGCAGCTCTCTCATCTATCTGTGTCAATCTCTCTCAAAGAATTAGAAAACAATGGATTAGATCTCTTGGTTATTGGTTTGCTAACAATGTTGTCTTCTTTAAACATGATTCTTAGGTTGAAATCAATTCTAACTTATGCTTTTAAAAATACCTATGTAGGGCCAGAGGATTAGCTCAGTGGTTCCAGCACCTGCCTTGCAAGTGCAAGGTCCTGAGTTCAATCCCGGGTAACCACATACAATGCTAGGCATGGTGACTCACACCCACCAGCCATCAATACCACATATCACAGTGCCGGGTGTGGTGGCTCACGCCTGTAATCCCAGCACTCGGGAGGCAGAGACAGGAGGATTGCTGAGTTCGAGGCTTGCCTGGACTACATAGTGAGCTCAGGGTCAGCCTGTACTACAAACTGAGACCATGTCTCAAAAAAGACCTATGTAAATAAGAACACAAGTTTCCTAAGAAGATAAGATCTCCCTTGGTAAAAAGGAGGACAGTCCAGTCCAGTTTTATATTCTGGATCTCCAGATGGCAACCACCTGCCTTAGAGTGAATCAAGTTGGAGGACACCTAGTGGGCCTAGGAATCAAGCAGAAATTAAGAGGGATACTGATTTCTTTCTCTTATTCCATGAATGGGGAGCCCAATGTCAAAATGGCATGCTCCTTTGGAATGTATTCCTAAACACTGGAAAATGTTAAACTCTCACATATTGAAAGGGTTAGTATTTTCCTGTACCCATGGACAGCCTTCCTACTGTCTAGAGCCAAAATGGAATGCAGAGAGAAGTACTGACTATGACACTTTTACAACTATAGTCATACTATAAGAAAGAGGAAGGGCTGAGATTTAGCTAAGTCATTCCAGCATCTACCTAGCAAGCAAAAGGTCCCTGGTTCAATCCCTGGTAACCACATACAACAATACCCACCAGCAATCAATACCACATACCCCACATACCACAGTGCCAGATGTGGTGGCTCACACCTGTCATCCCAGCACTCAGGAGGCACAGGCAGGAGGACTGCTGAGTTCAAGGCTTGCCTGGGCTACATAGTGAGTTCAGGGCCAGCCTGAACTACAAAGCGAGACCCTGTCTCAAAAAAATAAAAAAAAGAAGGAAAGTGGTTGGAATTGCCTTATATTCAGATTTTCCTTATATTAAGAAATTCTTAATCTGTGTTCAAAAAAGGAAACAAAGCTTATGTATATAGGGGAATAGGAAAAAAATGAGAAATAAGTTGTGTCATATACTGGTACAAATTCTCAATGTTGACTGTGATCACAGCGTGTATATAAAATGTACCAATAAAATCAATTTTAAAAAAATATACTTATAAGCCAAATAGGATTTCCTACATTCTGATGTCCTTTCCTCTCAGTGACCTAAAATAGATCAAACAAGGCCTAGGAAAGTATTCAGACAATCCTAGTAAGTACACTGAGTCTTTAGAGGACTTCTTCAGACCTAATAATTTGATTGGAAGGTGTATCTAGTAATATTACTCTTAAACATTGACTTCTGGTTAGAGTCAAGCAGCATTACAAACTGCTACTACAGTTGGAAATGAATACTATTGAAATTTTGGAAGGTCAAAAGACAGCCAGGGGAACAGCTGACTCCTACTGAAGCACAAGCAGTCCCCATAGAAGACCCCCAATGGCCTGCCAACCAGATGGGGGATTAGAATGGGAGACTCTTTCTTAAAGGTCTAAGAAAGATAAAACTAAGTCCTTTCAGTTATTTTATATTATCAACTCTTGATTTAATTATCTGTCTATCTGAGATGGTCAGGATTTAATCTTTGTGCCATATTTAGAGTCACTCTTCTGTCCTTTCTCCATTGCCCTACCTATCAGAAATAGTGCAGTTTTCAGCAGTGTTTGGTTCAAGGCAATTCTCTTCACTGCAGCTGCTAATTTTCAAGACCAAGTTTCCAGAATGGTGAGTTTCCCCTTCCTGGGAACCTTCTAAGATGAAACTGACTTTCACATTCCCCTGGACCATGTTGAAAAATCTGTTTAGATTTAATCCTAAAATTCTAAAACATAAATGTAAAAGTTTAGTTCAATTTTATTTGCCTTTCACTCCTTAGAACTAGAGATTAACTCCTCTTACTTCCCCTCCTACCTCAAGAATGATGCTGACTGATTTTTATAGCACAGGACAGACTTTTTTTTTTTTTGAGACAGGGTCTTACTTTGTAGAGTTCAGGCTGGCCCTGAGCTCACTATGTAACCCAGGTAAACCCTGAACTCAGCAATCCTCCTGTCTCTGCCTCCCAAGTGTTGGGATTACAGGCATGAGCCACCACACCTAGTATTGTGTTATGTGTTACCAGGGATCGAACTCAGGACCCTGTGCTTGCAAGGCAGATGCTGGAACCACTAACCTAAGGCTCTGGGAAAAAAAAAAAATCCTATGGTCTAAGGGTCACAAGCAAAAATGAGGAAAAACCATCATAGGTAAGTATCTGCAGCAGGACAGATTAGAACCATAGCAGGCCTTCTCTCCAATGTTTAAAATACATACTTATCTCCAGCCTTAGCCATCTACATCTTCTACACCCAGACCTAGCTTACTTACCGAACCCTAGAAATAGTTAAAATTACCTTTTAACAGTATGCCCCTTTAGAGGGAAATATTACCTATGATTATCAAAATAGCAGTTTTGGCTATCAGCTGCTACCATCTGACAACTATAGTCACCAAAGGAACAATGAGAAGTTTACATAACTATATATTCCAGTCAGATAACTGGCACCCTAAGGCCCATTTTAAAAACTGTCTTCGCTTTCATAGGAGTAAAAGATTTTTATTCCTTCTGATTCTTATTATAAGATATCTCTCTTAATTGACCTACAAAAGTTCTGATTAATCTTTATAGTTATAAACCTAAAAACTATAGAGATTATTATAATTGAACTTGGCCAAATACATTCAAGTGTACTCTGGCTTTATAAATAAGATCTCTTATAGATGTTTGTTGATCTGTCTGTCTAATTTTTGCTACAGCTGTTTTGTTTGAGCTCCACAATTTTTTTTTTTGCCTTTCTGGATTTTTAAAATATTTGCCTGTAACTTTTAATTGGCCTACAGATAAATGTGATTAGAGTTAAAGATATGCTTTCATCCAACTTGACAGCTAATCAAAATGATGTCAAGACTGGTTTTGTAAATGCAATGGATTTTTGCTATCTGTGTCTGATAATTTGGGAATTTTTCATTGTTCAAGAATAATGTGTTGTTACAATCTGGTTCTCACTGGTCATTTAAAAATTTGTTAAGGTAATTAAAGGAGGACCCTTATGTTAGGGAAACTGCAGGACAGGACTACCCTTGTTAAACAACGCAGCTGCTCCTGGAAATAATTTTTTTTCTAGCCTTTGTTCACAAAAGGGACCCCAAAAATTTGTACAGCCTTATGGGAAATTCATCCAGAATCCTAATCACCTGAATCAATGTCCTAATGACTCATCTAGAACATATCCCAAGTGAGTTAATCACTTCTCCATTTTTTTCTGAACTGAGTTATTCTCCAATATCGAATACAAACGTGATTTCAGTATATTTGGGGGCTTACTAAGGCCATCTCCCACCTATGAAATGTCTGTCTCTGTCACTCAACTATATAAGACCACATCCTTTGTTGCCCCACCCAAGCCTGCCAAAAGCTTTTCAGTTCTGCATGTGAGACATCCTTTTCACAGTTTCAGTGGATTGCTGGTTAAACATTATGACAGCACTGGAAGCTAATGGTGGCACATTTGCAGACTGTTTTAAGTGCTGACCTTGACAATGGTATGTAATTAGGACACAAATGAGAAAGTTTACTTCCTTATAGATGTACTGTTTTTTTATTTTCTCAAATACTGTGATTTCTAGGCCCTGCTAGTTGAGGAGGGCCCGATCTTCCTGGGGTTATCTATTCCTAGAGACTAAGAATTAAGCAATCCGTTCAAATGCAGACCAACCAATTCCAGCCCATACCCCCACTACTCTTCTGGGATGTCACATTCTTTTAGTATTTACTTGCCCTAATCACCCCATTGGTGAGGTGCAGACAGCCCTTATGTCTTAGAGCCCACTGAAATAATTCAAACTAGTTGATTTTATGCCTTCTTGCTTTACTCTACTCCTTCCTTTCCAGAGAAACACAATAAAGCACTTCCTTACAGGTTTCCCTACCCCCCGCCTCATAACTGCCCTGGTATTTCCCTGTCTGACCTTCCAGGATTATGCTCCTCCTGCTGAAATTATAACAACATGTCTTTCCAGTAACAGTGATCTCCTGATCTGCTGGCCATACTATATCTCATTTTCTGTAACTACTCTATAATTTAAAACAACAGGGAAGACTGAGAAATATTCAAAAAGGCAACATGTCAGTATTTTCTTTGTTTTTCTACTTTTCTAAGCACTCTGTAGGAGTCTCTGTGCCTGATATTGGGAGGACTGAGAACTGTCTTTATGCCCAAGGTAAACTGAAAGCTGCCTGAATTTAGAGACTGAACCTGTGGACATCATGTTCTCCACGATGTTGTGAACAGTACTTAACACAGTGTGTCTGCCAATTATACGTACACGTAGTTTCATGTAACCTTCTCTTAGGAAACTTCACTATTCCACTATTTCATCCCCGGCTTCAGTTCTCACAATCATTTATGCCTTCATTTGAAGTTCCATGTGTGTCTGAATTCAGAAGACAAGAAACAAGCCATAACACCTGGCTATAATTTTAGAAAAAAGGTCACAGCTCCTTTTAAAAGTTCTAGAAAGATTTTTTTAATGGCTCTTCAATTTCATGTGAAATATCCATACATATGTATTTTTTCCCTAGACAGCTCTTATTTTATCAAACATTAATTTAGTTTTGAGTGAACTGAAGAGCAATAAAGAGGTAAAAGGAAAAAACACTGGGTCAGTCATCATTGTTGAAAATGCTTTACAGTTATAAAAACAAACACATAATACACCATCCAGTTGTCATCAATGGAATACTTAAGCATGCTTTGCACTCCTTCACTGGAAGCACCAAAACTTGTCCAGATCATTCTTCCAAGTTAGTCTATATACTAAGAATGAAACAAAGATTGCTAATGAAATGTTTAAGAGTTATTAGAATTTACCTAACTTATTAGTGTTAGGTTTGTGGTATGTCCCACTTTTCTAGTAAGTTTGCTAAGAAATAACTTGCCTCACAAAACTGACCCAGTATAACTGGTCCAGAATATTTTCCTAGGAACTTGGAAATGAGATCATGTCATCCAGCTTTTCTGGGCACTCTTTAGTGGGGAAGACAAGTAACTCCCACCACATGGAACAGATCATAAATTTAGTGTGCAGAAAACATTAGAAGATAGATAAACAGGAAATAGGGAGAAGTTTAGATAATTCCAACAAATTGCCTATTCTGTTATTACAAAAATATTTTACTATCTATACTAATTGATTTCCTTTACTAATTTCTTAGTTCAATGAAAACAGTTTTGTGCTACTATGTTTCTTCTTTGTAAGAATCATTTGGTCTATGATTTGGACTTTGTATGACCACTTTGAAGATAATGGTACATAGTGTATTAACTATTATTATTCTTATTGGTTATGAAATTTTATTTTTTCATAAAATAAAAAAATTACTTTAAAAATACTAACAAAATAACTGAGAAACTGAAAAGATAAGAGAAAAACAAGGAGTGCTGATGGCTTTGATGAGTCTCCCTGAAGTCTACCAGCAAACCACGCTCCTGCTTAACTCAACATTCTTCTCCCTCAGGAGAGAGCAGGCCTGTGTTGCAGTATTTACTTTTCTGGCTTCTGTAGCTCCCACTTTATTGCCTTTCATAGTTCATTTCCCTGCACCTCTGATCCCACCTTGGCATCTGTTCTAAAGCCAGACTAATACAAGAAACCACAGGAATGGCTTGGAAAACAGGTAATGAGATGAGGGTATGGGACTTCCCTGCACACCATTCCACAAGTGAGGAGATGCTATCCTAACCATCAGCTGAGGCCTAGTTAGTTCCTGGTGAAGGTCATGGTTCAGGTGCTAAAATTTCACTGGTGGTGACTCGGACAATGTGCAAATGGAGTTTTATGCCAATGTGGGCGCAACAGGGCAGACTTTCAGAAGATTCAGAAGCTAAAAGACCTACAAAAACAGGAGAGTCAGCTAGTAACTGCTAAATTGCACTCATGCCAGCAAAAGGACAATGGTGGTAACCAATTTAATGTCTTCATGCAGACAGAGATGTATCCTGAGCTAAAAATATGATGGATACCTTGGCAATAGTAAATAATCTGCTTATAAGACCCAGGAGACTGTTAGATGAAAGAAAAAGAGATCCAGATAAAGGCATCTGGTAGGAATTTGGGGGTAGGGAAAGTATAAACACTGCTGTATTGCGAATTAAATTTCACCAAAAATACCTCATTGCACAAAAGAGTCTGAACACAAAGTACACAAAATGTGCCAACCATCAGTTCCCCAGGAAATAACCTAATGGATTCCCATACAACACTATACCTGATCCACTTTACAGAAGAGATCTGGGAGTAGTTCTGCTTGGTTTGGATAAGTGACCCCAGAGGACCACGTGTTAAAGATCTAGCTCCCTTATTCCTATTATCTCATTTTGCTTCCTTTTGCTCTTTATTATAATTTAAATTTTATTTATAATTTCCTTTTTTCTAATTTGCTCTTTACTTATAATTTGGGTCCCTCAATTCTCATAGAAGAGGAACTATTTCACAGACCTATATGCTTTTAAATTGGAGAACTCAAGAAACAGATTCCTAGAGAATATATATGAATTACCAAAACTGAACTGAGAATGCTTAAATACCCTGAATAATTCAATAATAGGCAATGAAACTAAAGCAGTAATAAAAATCAAGTAACTAAGGGCTGGAGATTTAGCTCAGTGGTTCTGGCACCTGCCTCGCAAGCACAGGGTCCTGAGTTCGATCCCCAGTAACCACATACAATGCTGGGCATGGTGACTCATGCCCACCAGCAATCAGTACCACACACCACAGTGCCAGGCGTGGTGGCTCATGACTGTAATCCCAGCACTCAGGAAGCAGAGACAGGAAGATTGCTGAGTTTGAGGCTTGCCTGGGCTACACAGTGAGCTCAGGGCCAGCCTGAACTACAAAGGGAGACCCTGTCTCAAAAAAAAAAAAAAAAAATCAAGTAACTAAGAAAAGCCCAGGTCTGGGTGAATTCACGGCTTAACTCTATGAAAACTTTAGGTAAGATCTAACACCAACATTCCTCAAGCTTTTAATGAAACTAAAAAGGAAAAAGTTATACATATATTCCCAAAGTTATACCCGGAAGCTACACTTCTACTCTGATTCCAAAACTAGAAATGGATCCAACCAAAAAAGGGAACTATGGACCAATTTATTTAATACAGATGCAAAATTTCTCAACAATATACTAGCAAACAGAATAAAACAAATCATCACAAAGATCATACACCATGATCAAATAAGTTTCATTCCAGTAATACAAGGATGGTTCAATATACATAAATAAAAAAATGTAATGCCTGTACATCATATAGATAGAGCCAAGGACAAAAATCATATGATCATATTAACAGATACAGAAAAGACCTCTGACAAAATCTAACATTCTTTCATGATAAAAATAGTGAAGAAAGGGCCAGAGGATTAGCTCAGTGGTTCCGGTGCCTGCCTCGCAAGCGCAAGGTCCTGAGTTCGATCCCCGGTAACCACATACAATGCTGGGCATGGAGACTCACACCCACCAGCAATCAATACCACATACCACATACCACATACCACAGTGCCAGGCGTGGTGGCTCATACCTGTAATCCCAGCACTTGGGAGGCAGAGACAGGAGGATTGCTGAGTTCCAGGCTTGCCTGGACTACATAGTGAGCTCAGAGCCAGCTTGAACTACAAAGCAAGACCCTGTCTCAAAAAAAAAAAATAGTGAAGAAAGTAAGTATAGAAGGACTTTATCTCAATTTGACAAAAACCATTTATGACACACCTACTGCCAAGGACAAAACTGTCAGCTTTCTCTCTAAAACCAGGAATAAGATAAAGATGACCATTATTACCACTCCTGTTCAACACTGTACCCTAAGTATTAGAAATAGCAAGCAAGCAAGAGAAAGAATAAAAGAGATCCATAGAAGAAAAAGAAGTAAAATTATTGGTAGATGGCATGATCTTCTCAACACAGAAGACACACACACAAAAGTCCACCAAAACTACAATAACCAAATTCAGCAATACAGCAGGATACAAAATCAACATAAATAATCAATAGCAGGGCCAGAGATTCAGCTCAGTGGTTCTGGCGCCTGCCTCGCAAGCACAAGGTCCTGAGTTCAATTCTTAGTAACCATATACAATGCTGGGCGTGGTGACTCAGGCCCACAAGCAATCAATACCACATACCACAGTGCCTGGCGTGATGGCTCACCCATGTAATCTCAGCACTTGGGAGGCAGAGATAGGAGGATTGCTGACTTCGAGGCTTGCCTGGGCTACATAGTGAGGTCAGGGCCAGCCTGAACTACAAAGCGAAACCCTGTCTCAAAAATAATAATAATAATAATAATCAATAGCAGTCCTGTACACCAATAATAAACCCACTGAGAAAGAAATTAGGAAAACATAGCATTCATAAAAATACTAAGAAAAGTTAATAGGAATTAGCTAAGAAGTGAAAGACCTCTAAAATGAAAATTATAATCCCCTATTACTTCCAAAATTGACATATAGATTTAATGCATTCCAACCAAATTATCAACAACATTCTTCACAGAACTAGAGAAAAAGTCCTAAAATTCCTGTGGAGCCAGAATAGCAAAAGCAATCCTGAGTAACAAGAGCAAAGTGGGAGGTATAACAATTCCTGATCTGAAATTACATCACAAAGCTAGTGATAAAAACAGAATAGTACTAACACACAAAGAGACATTAATATCAATGGAACAGAATACAGGATGCAGAAACAACCCCAAGCACATTCAAAGGAGCCAAAAACATACACACATTGGAGGAGACATAGCCTCTTTAATCAAGAATGCTGGAGAAGTCTGCAATCCCACCAACAGTGGAGAAGGGTTCCTTTCTCCCCACAGCCACGCCAGCATTTATTGTTGGTTGATTTTGTGATTGTGGCCATTTGCAGACTTGTGCAACCATTGTGGAGATCTGTGTGGAGATTTCTCAGAAAACTAGGACTAGGGGTCCCATTTGACCTGGCTATCCCCCTGCTAGGAATATACCCAAAAGAATTTTAAAAAATCACATTGGAAAGACAGATGTACACCCTTGTTCATAGCAGCTCAGTTTGTGATAGCTCAATCTTGGAAACAACCCAAATGACCATCAACTGGAGAGTGGATAAAGAAGATGTGGTTTTTTAATAAAATGGAGTATTACTCTGCCATAAAGAATGACAAGATCGACCCATTTAGGTGCAAATGGAGACACCTGGAGGATATACTAATAAGTAAAATCAATAGATCACAGATAGACAATTTCCGGATCTTCTCTTTGGTATGAACACCTGTAGATGCAAATGAGCTCTAGAAAGTATGACAGCTTTTATAGAGTGGGAAATTTCTATAGGAAACTTGGTGTGTGAATGTGATGAGGGGAAGGAATAAATATAATACAGAAAGAAAATAAAAGAGCATGTATAAAGGGGATGAGGAGGTGGGGGTAGGTAGGGATATGGGTAAAAATGAAAATTAACTTTTGTCATATACTGGTACAAATTCTCCAATGTTATACGTGATTTTGAGATGTGTATAAATTGTACCAATAAAGAATTCAATTAAAAAAAAGAATGCTGGAGAAATTTGCTATGCACTGTTATAACTCATTTCATTCAATTCTTTCTTCCAGATGAGAAGAACCTAGAATCCAACTCCAGAAGGAGACATGAGCATCACAAAACCCGGTAACATTTATTTGTCAAACCACTAGAAAGAGCTACCCAAAAGTTGACATGTTGGGACACACTTATAATCCCAGTACTCATGAGGCTGAGGCAGGAGGATCACTATGACTTCAAGACAGCCTGGGCTACATAGTGAGTTTAAGCTCAGCATGGACTATATAACAAGACTCTATCTTTAAAAAAAAAAAAGGAGCTACCTGAAAACACTGTTCTCATGCCTTCTTTAATCACCTTCTTTGCTTCTAGGACACAATACCTGACCCCCACAACTTAAAGGAGAGATTCATTTTAGTTCATGTTTACAGTCCATAATCAGCTGGCTTCAAGGAGCACTGCATGGCAGAGAAGCTCCTCATAGCACTGCAGACAGGAAGCACAGTGAGTCAAGGGAGGAGCAAAGAAGGTAGATTCAATTTTCTGGCTCATACTCATAATGACCTGCCTCCTTCCACTTCCTAAGAACAAGTCAGCCCTAGCACCCTCATTAATCAATCATTCTCCAAAGCTTTGCTTATGAGCACATGAGTGTCTTGGAGGACATCTAGCTATGAACATAACAACTGTCAACCATTTTATATATAGCAACTCACCCAATTCTTACAAAATGAGACAGAAATCACCAATATTTCCATTTTACAGGGAAAAACCTTAAACACCAATAGTTAAAGAAAATTTGACCAACACTATATAGTCAAACTCAGGCAAACCACAGTCCAAGGCAATTATGTTCCCCACTACATCAAAGATATCCATTAAAAGAAAAGCAACAAACAGAGTTAACAGACTTAAATAGTAAAGCAAAGCAAAGTAAAACAAAGCTTAAATATTCAAGAGTATTCTGAAATGAAATAACTGGAAAGACAGAAAATAAGCAACTTATGAAGATACATCAGGAAAATGATAACCAAGTGAATGGAGCAAGTTAAGCAGTTAATATAAGACTATTGTCAAAATGAAAAGCAATAAAATAGAGGAAAGACACATTTTACATCTCATGGGTAAAAATTCAATTAAAATGACAACCATAAATCTAGTATCTTTATAGAAGACAACATACTTTTCTCAGAAACCAATAAACAGAAAATAAGATTTGACTAATATCATTAACCAGTTTTAATTTATAGCAATATTTAAATGTTGTGCATAAATGTGACAATGCACATTCTTTTAAAAATGTAAAGGAAAGCTAAAAAGAGAGAGAGAGACTATAAATTGGGTCAGATAAAAAAGTCAACAACTTACAGAGAGCTGAAATAACATAAATGTAATGAAATGAGA
Source organism: Thryonomys swinderianus (assembly GCA_004025085.1). NCBI lineage: Eukaryota > Metazoa > Chordata > Mammalia > Rodentia > Thryonomyidae > Thryonomys > Thryonomys swinderianus. The sequence goes on from PVIC010006711.1 coordinate 24,620, forward strand.
GCTAAAGAATACTTAATAAATTGTGGGATGTTAGCAAATTATATATGGTGCTATCGTTACTGAATCAGAATTTCTGTTCTGGCCATGACAAGTACCATTTGGGCTAGGTCTGAACTGCTTGACTGTGCCCCAGGAAAGCCTAGTCAATCAGTAGACTCCCAGAAGACCTTAGGAAACAAAATGTTGACCATCACAGAGCAACACCAAGATATTCACTAGTTAGGTGTCACTTGTGTCACAGTAAAGAAGCTAGGGAGGGGGACACCCTGTGATGGCTGACTGTCAACTGCAGCAGAACACCCAGCTTGCTGATTCAACATGATTCTGGGCATGGAAATCCCACTTTAGGAAAGACTGTTATTGCAAAAATACAAAATGGAGAACAGGAGGGGAGAATTTCAGCTGATTTGCCTTGGAAGAGCAGCACTGTGGCTAACTTTCCTCAAAGGAGCTTCAGCCATCTCTTCAGAGGAGTCCACTCTTCTTCCCCTGAGGCCATCCTCTGGCTCCTAGGTGCAGGTTCTTCAGCCCTCAGCACAAACCTTGAGCCTACTGCCACAAACCCTTCTGTCTCCCATTGAGGATCCCTCAGCCTTCTAACATGGACTTACACAGGACAATGCTGTGGGTTGCAGGCCTTTGGCTGATCCTTCAGATATGTATCACTTGGACAGATCTTTTGCATTCCTCTAGGCCAATCTTGTGAATTTCTGTGTCCTGCATTAAAGTGGATTCAGAGTCTTTTGAGGAGCCTTTCTGAAGCCCTGTAAGGTCTTGTAAGCAATAATACAAACCCCCTGTGGGATTTACTCATGCATAGGTAGCCAAGAAGTTGGCACCAGCAAAAGAGAACAGAAATCAAGTATTCTTACAAAGGAGAAGAAAAAAAGAAAGAGAATGGCAAAGAGTGATTTCCTTTATTTATTTATTTGAGAGGGGAGGTGACTACAGAAATTACTAGAAATAAGCAGAAAAAAGTAACAAATCTGATAAAGCCTTATCTATATAAGAGCTGTCAAAACACAATAATAAAACTATCAAATTTTTAACAAGCAAGATTTGAATACTTTGCAAAAGAAGTTACACAGATGGCAAATATGATGCTCAACACCCATATCATTGACTTACAAATCAAAGCCACAAGACATTCTTCCTATTTATTAGAATAGCTACATATAAAAAGATTGACCATATCAGTTTGTTATAGTTTGTGTTCCCCAAACCCTGATGCAGTTGTAGGTGGGTGTTTGTTGTTGTTATTTTGAGGTGGCTGAATCCACAGTGATTGACTCATGATAAAATGCTAGGCTCAAGGGCACTAGGATTAACGGTGTGCGTGCTACTCAAGAAGCCTGTATCAGATGTAAGGGACAGAAAGAGCTATGGATGCCCCTTATTGCTGTTGCTACTATGTGAGCACCATGAACTATTTCTCTTGTGACACTCCTCTGCCATGTGCCACTCTGCCTTAGAGCTAGCCAAATATACAACAAAACCTCTATAAACTCTGAGCTAAATAAACCTTTCCTCCTTTAACTTTGGGTGTCAGGTAGTTTGTCTCAGATAGGAGAGAAAAGTACCTAAAGCACAACTGTTAGTGAGGAAGTGGCCACTCGAGAGACTATACAATCACTTAGCCACTTTAACGGAGACTGGCAAATGTGAAACATACATTTATCAGTGATCTAATCATTCTACTCCGAGGTATTTACCCCCAAGAAATAAAACCACATGCTCATGTGAGGACTTGCCCTTGAACATCCATGCAGCTTTATTTGCAATAGCTAGAAAGGAGAAACACCTCAAATACTCATCAACAGGCAAAAGATTAAACAAACAACAATATGCCCAAACAGTGGGCTTATACTCAGCAAGAACAGGGAATGAAAAATTGACACATACAACAGAGATGAACCTCTAAATAATCATGCTGAATGAAAGCCAAAGAGAGTAAGGGCACTCAGCGTACGATTCATTTATATGGTATTTGAAGGAATGTGAACTCTAGTGAAAGAAAACAGGTCAGTAGTCAACAGATATACATAGCAAGAGGACACGAAAGGAAAGAGGAATTACAAAAGGGCTCTGAGAAAACTAATCGGTCACAGTATGCTCATTACCTCAATTAAATGCAGTGATGTTTTTGGGTGTAGATAAATTTCACAACTTTTCAAAGGGTACATTTTTAATTGAGTTTATTGGTGTATTTTGGATAAAACTTATGATTACATTTATCACTGAGAATTTGTACCTGTACATGATATATTTTGATTCTTGGTTCTTTTTCCATTCTCCTGCCCTCTCTTCAACCTCCCACTCCCACATGCTTAAGCTTTGTCTCTGTTTTCTCCTTGTTACCTTCAGCTTTTCCTTTCCTTTCTTTCCTTTCCCCTGACTTCCCCCTTGCTCCCCTTCCCCTTCAAACATTTTCTTTCTATTTCACAATATTTATAATTCTCTCTGGTCCTCATTTACACTTTCAGTTTCTTACACCAGAGAAAAATAATTCAGTATTCACATGTGTACCCTATTTATTCTAAAAGGTGCATTTTACATAAGCATAGTTGATTTTAAGTTAAATATGCCTCAATAAAACCATTTTACAAAAGTAGGAGTGGATGTATAGAGGTAAGACAAACTAGGAGATCACCAAATATCTATTTAATATGTACATTCACACAGTAACATGAGAATCAAGTAACAGTGAGTCTACTCTTAGCCACAGATACAGGAAAAAACATTGTGACTCAGGAAAACAATACCTGAAAGATCAATTTAGCAGTTAGAAAGACACATCTCCAAAATACTCACAAAAGGCAAAGTTCACAGTCATGACAGGAACAGCAAGTAAAAACATTAACTAAATTCTTCCCCAAAAAAGTTTTCCTCTCCCTCATTTTCAATATGTTTATCCTATCATTCTTTCCACTTTCTGCAGCAATTCTAGAAGTCTCCTTTCTTAGTATCTTTATGTGGTGTAATAAAAAATGCAATGCACGCTGCTATCCTGAGAATTCCCTCATCTGAAGAGTTTGTTCCTCCAACCTAGCCAGAACATACATGTTTTCAAACGGTCTGGCACCAGGTAGCTCTTCTTCAAGAGGGATGGAAATCAAGCACAGCAACAGGCAAGAATATAGCATAGCAAGCACCAGCCTCAGATTGTTCAAGAGCTAGAAAAGGGGTGAGTCATTTAAGACAATGAAAAAACCTCAAGTCTTCATTTAAAATACAAAAACAGGGCCATAGATTTAGCTCAGTGGTTCTGGCACCTGCCTAGCAAGCGCAAGGTCCCTGGTTTGATCCCCGGTAACCTCATACAACAATACTGGGTGTGATGGCTCACGCCTGTCATCCCAGCATTTGAGAGGCAGAGGAAAGAGGATTGCTGAGTTCAAGGCTTC
>PVIC010006711.1:28123-53526 GCA_004025085.1 Thryonomys swinderianus
TTTTTTTTTTTTTGAGACAGGGTCTTGCTTTGTAGTTCAGGCTGGCCCTGAGCTCACTATGTAGCGCAGCAAGCCTTGAACTCAGCAATCCTCCTGCCTCTGCCTCCTGAGTGCTGGGATTACAGGTGTGAGCCACCACGCCCAGCACTGTGGTATGTGGTATTGACTGCTGGTGGGCGAGTCACCATGCCCAGCATTGTATGTGGTTACCAGGGATCGAACTCAGGACCTTGTGCTTGTGAGGCAGGCGCTGGAACCACTGAGCTAAATCTCCGGCCCCTAATTAAAAATTTAACCACCTCCTTTTTCACATAAATTGGACAAGAGGAGAAGACACTTATCAGCCTTATAGTCATCCTGTAATCACACCATTATGTACATGAAAAGCTTATAAGGAGTTCATTATTTATAATGTACACTAGTATTTGTTAAATTAATGCACTTTCAAATGAAAATAAAAGTATTAGTTTCTCAATCAAGGTAAAATAAAAACACAACCCATAAACATTTCATAAATACAACTTAAAATTCAGCTGACTGCATTATTTTTATACTGTAAAATATTTCTATAAATATTCTGAAGCTGAATCTACAAAGAGTATTTTAACACTGGTTAGAGATGGGACTTTACTGGAAACCACTGATCTCAAAAGCCTGAGAAATTACAAATAATTTTTATGAGATGTGATCAAACTATATAGTTCATATTCAAATTTAAAAAATTATTACAGTAAAGGGCATAAAGCCATTAATCCCTCTCAAAATACTCCCCCTTACTTTGAATTATTTATCCCATCATTCTTGGCACTTTCTGCAGGACTTCTGGAAGTTCTTTTTTTGAGTGTCATTATGTGGTATGATAAAAATCCAGAACATCCTGCTGTCCAGAGAAATCCAATGAAATATCAGGCTAGGAAAAACATGGTATGCTTTATTTACCTTAGTCACTGAATGTGGCATCAGGCAACTTGTAGCTTTTCCCCAAAGTCAAAATTGATCAGAAAAGTGCCGGGCGTGGTGGCTCACGCCTGTAATCCCAGCACTCGGGAGGCAGAGACAGGAGGATTGCTGAGTTCGAGGCTTGCCTGGGCTACATAGTGAGCTCAGAGCCAGCCCAAACTACAAAGCAAGACCCTGTCTCAAAAACAAACAAACAAAAAAAAACTAATCAGAAAAGATAAACATTTTAAATCAATTTAGTACACTGTGGCAGCCACAACAATGCAAATAAAGATACTCACAAAGAGGACTTCCAGAAATGCTTCAGAAAGTGGCAAGTATATTTGAAGCAAAGAATCATACTGTGTCACTGTAATAATATTTAAACTTAAGCATTCATTATATTTTTACCATACCTCATAAGTAATCAGAATCCATCTATTATGATCATCTATTGGGTTATAATGATCATACTGGATCAAGTCTCAAAAATGTTCTATTTTTGCCGGGTGTGGTGGCCTGTAATCCCAGCACTCGGGAGGCAGAGGCAGGAGGATTGCTGAGTTCGAGGCTTGCCTGGGCTACATAGTGAGCTCAGAGCCAGCCTGAACTACAAAGCAAGACCCTGTGTCTCAAAAAAAAAAAAAAAAGTTCTATTTTTGTTTCAAATCATCTAGATAACTATGAACTACAAACCTTAAAATTAGGAATTATTCTTTTTTAGTTAAGAAAGATACATCAATATTCTTTCTCACCTAACTCTTGTATCAATTCACTTAAGAATGATACCATATAAATCACAAAAAACCGAAAATGCATTAAAAATAAATTCTAAGGGAAAACAAATTATAAATTTGCCAACTATGTAAAAAGAAAACACTGTCACTATGTTACAAAATATGCAATTAGACCATATGAAATAACTTTTTCAGGCAGGGGATGAACTCAGGGTCTTTCTATTCCTGTTCTTGTAAGAGTTTTTCTTCTTATTTCTCTAAGCTTCTATCACAAATGGATTTATAAGAATTGTTAAAAGTCTGTCCAAACTGTATATAAAATGAACCAATAAAGAATTCAATTTAAAAAAAAATGTCTGTCCAAAGAGATGGTACAAAGGAAAGGAGAAAAACAAGCTGTGTCTCCCTCAGGGCCAGGTACCCATGGAATAATACAAGTGTGGCCTAACTGTGAGCTCAAACCAAGTGACCTTAAGTCACTAAGCAATTATTTAGGGTTGCACACCTTTAGGTATCAGGGCTGTGCCAAATGCAAACAGAAAGGAGCACACCTACTGGAGGCTCCCCCCACCAGACTGTATCTGCGACAAGTAAAGCCTTTTTGGGGCCCAGAGTATGACTGCTATGAGGCTAAGATCAGTCTACTAGAGGACTGGTATTAGGGTGGGAGGGGCAACTGTGATAGCCATGGCCAAGCTGATAGGCAGGAATAGAAGTGGCCAGAGAAAAAAACTTCAACTCAGAAGAACTAGAACACCTGGTACTTGGAGTGACTGAAATGGTAGGAGGTAGTGGCACTGCTTCAGGGTCAGGGGCAAGAGGTGCTCGTGGCACAGAACACAAGCACTGTTGCACACAATGGTCTGCCCCAGGTGCCATGTCCCTCTTTTAGCCTTGTTTATGGGTAACTTGTAGCCTAAGGTTGTCTTATGACCAGTTACCAGGCTTGGTATCCGCTGTAAAAGTTGAACACAGATTGCTGCAAAGTTCTCACTGTTTCCCTCACCATCTTGGAACTCTGGAAAGCTAACATAGCATTAATTACTAATGTTATGGTAATAAGGAGTGTTAACACACACACAAACAACCAACTAAATACTTGTAATTTTGTCACTGTTATAGTAGCTAATGTCGTAATTATATGCAGCAATTTGATTCTTCAGGCTCCACTGGAGGATTCTCTACACATATTTGCTCCAGAGACCAAGGGCTGCTCAAAATGTGGAGAGAGCAAGTTGCTGACCACCAACAGACCAAGAGCTGGTTGGAACCCAATGAAAGAGAACTCCATCAGAAAAACCAGCAAACTCCCTTTTGTAGAAAAGACAAGTGACCTTCAGCCCTTGATCCCCATGTTTTGTTTATTTGGCTACTCTGATAAAGGAAAATACTTTAGTCCAGATTTACAAGTGGACTCAGTTATTACTGATGCCAGAACCTACGTTCCCTCAGTATGTGCTCTCTACTAAATAACACAAGTAAAATGGGATACTATACATATGATTTCTCTGAGAGGCAAGAAATGTCTTGTAAATGTTTATACACTATGATCCTCAAATTTAAATTTTTGTGTTTATCTTTTTATTAAATCTGGAAATTAGATGAAGATATTTGCTAGTTAGGACCACCTGACTAGAAGTTGGCAAACAAGAATTCTAAGAAAGAAAAGTTAAGTTTAGGACAACAGATTGGAAAAACATTGAAACAGAAGGTGAATAAAATGCAATAATTTACCAAAATTTCAAAGAAACCCACACACCCTCCTTCAGTCTTAGCTAATAAGACCACCTGGGATATGATTTCTAAATCTGAATAACTGTCCTAAGGTTGTAACTTACACCATCCAAATGATCTCATACTTTCTGTGCTCTCTTACTGAACATACATCAAATCTATTATATACTGTAAGCAGAGAAATCTGCCACCAGAGAGCTATTAGTATTTAAGTCCCATCAGGTAAGGTGATTCCATTCCATTTACCCTTGCCAAGTCCCCATTCACAGGAAATAGATCTGACAGGATGACCTGAATCCTACAGACTGTGGAATGGGCTGATGGTGGGAAACCAAAGTAAGGATTCAGGCTGTTTGTGTGAACAGCTGGGAATCTGTATGTAATTAACTAAGGCCCTTTTTGGGTCCTTACAGGAAGTTTGGCCATTAGGAAGGTGGCCTAGGGGCAGCTACCCCACCTTCTTGTTTGTTCGTGCTACCTAATCAGTGATAGGTATACCACAAAGCAATAATGATCTTTGTCTTTGAGATTTGCACAACTGTAAAACATCTCATGCTTAGGCACAATCATCTGGCCTGTGGGAAGATGCCAACTGATCAGAAACTATCATTAACTACCTATAAAACCATCACAAATCTCCTTCTAGAAGACATAGGCTTTATAACATGAGTTCACTATCTTTTCCTCTAGCAGATTTTGGACGAACACCATCTTCCATTGTTCTTCACCTTGTTTCTCGACCTGAAAGCCCTATACTCGAATGAGCAGACTTGACCCAATAACATTAACTGTTTTTAACTTACTAGTAACTTATTTAAATAATTCTATTTTTATATCAGGGTAATATTGGCTTCCTAAAACAAGCTTATATTCCCTCCTTTTGTTTTCAACCAGAATTTGTGTACAACCAGTATTAAGGGCTGGAAGAATTCACCTGTCAGATTATGTTCACTCAGAGCCTTCTTTGTGGGAGAGTTTTTAACTGCAAATTCAACCTCTTAATAATGGCTTACTCAGGCTATCCATTTCTTCTTAAATGCAGTTTGGGAGCTTGTGTTTTTGATGGATTTTGTTCTTTTATCTAAATTAGGAAATGTATGACCATTAAGTGATTTATAATATTTCATTATTGTCTTTTTAACCTGTAGCAGCTGTAGTGATAGATCCACTTTCTTTTCTGGTAATACGAAGTTTTGCTTTTCTTTCATCCTGACTAGTGTAGCTATAGATTTATCACATTTTATCACTTGGAATTTTCCATTCAATCAATTCTGTATTTCCTTTTTCTTTTTGTTCTGGATTTAATTTACTCTTCAGCTTCTGATCCCCTCCCCCCATTCTAGGGACTGAACCTAGGGTCTTGCACATGCTAGGCACTCTAACACTGAACTACACCACCACCCAGCTTAATTTCGGAATTCTTCAAAAGAAAGTTTAGGACTATTGTTTTAAAACTTTTCTTTTCAAATGTAAAGTGCTTTGTTTCCCAAAAACTTTGATATGTTGTTTTGGTTTTTATTCAACTCAAAATAGTTTCTAATTTCCTTTAAATTTTACTTGGACGCATGGGTTTTCAGAATCTGATCACTGATTTTAAATATTGGGGGATTTTCCAGATACTTGATATTGATTTCCAGCTTAATTTTATTGTGGTCAAAGAATACAAATATATAAGGGAAAGCACAGAAACCAAACTCAATTTTCCTATTGTAAATCAATACAGTGACAGTCCAATGTCAAGGTGAGACAGGATTAAGATAACTCCTACTCTCACTAGTATCTTATGTAATAACATCTGAAAAGCCAAGGCTTGTTATTCTCTTCCTACTTTTTAAAAAGAAGAAAAGAGTAAGTTTCCATATGTTTTCACCTCACTTATTTGATTTTTTTACAACTCTATAAAATAGGCAAAAACAAATGATACTGCTGGGCGTGGTGGCTCACGCCTGTAATCCCAGCACTCGGGAGGCAGAGACAGGAGGATTGCTGAGTTAGAGGCTTGCCTGGGCTACATAGTGAGCTCAGGGCCAGCCTGAACTACAAAGCGAGACCCTGTCTCAAAAAAAAAAAAAAAACAAATGATACTATTTTGCACATAAGGAAAAGTGAAGCTCAAACGAATAACTTGCCTTACTAGTGTGATATGTCTGATTACTTCTCAAGTATTTCCTCAAAGAGCAATATAGATCACTGAAATCCATAAATAATTCAAATAACTTATTTTAGCCATAGCTAGAATTATCACCAATTCAGTTCTGAGTAAATTACAGTAAAACTGAAAAGTTTTAAAGTTTTAAATCTTTTTTTTTTTTTGAGACAGGGTCTCGCTTTGTAGTTCAGGCTGGCCCTGAGCTCACTATGTAGCCCAGGCAATCCTCAAACTCAGCAATCCTCCTGTCTCTGCCTCCCGAGTGCTGGGATTATAGGTGTGAGCCACCACACCTGGTTTAAAATTTTTAAATCTTAACTCCTCATACTCATTCATTATTAGCCAGATTCCCCAAAGAGAAAAAGCAAATGAACAAAAATATAAGGAAGAAAATGAATCTCATTTTAGTTTTTTAATTTGTTTTGTTTGGTTTGAGATAAGGCTGGCTTGGAATTCACTGTGGTCCTCCTGCCTCAGCCTAGCAAGTGCTGTCATTATGCACCATTCCACCCAAGTAGAGATCTCAGTTTAGTAAATCAAACTAGATAGCCCCATGTACCTTTCAGACACTCAAAAAAATTAATATGAAATGAATGTTTTTTCTTTCAAATTAATGAACTGTTAATTAAGATCAAAGCTTTAAAATCTGATGTTATTAAAATATGCTAACTTTCAAATTAAATAATAAAATATACTATCTTCTTTCCAGTTAAATTTCTAGACTCTAATGTTACAGAAATTAAATGACTTTAAAAGGGTGGAAGCATATGCTCTTACCGTATAACTGTTGACCTACTGATTGCAGAGGTTTCCCTCAGACAGCATCACCACTGTGGCTTAGATATCAGTAGTAACAGCCATCAAAATCAAAACTAAAAAGAAAAAATAAAAACAAAATTAAATACCAGTAGGCAAAATAGTTTCAAGTCTTCAAAAAAGTCTTAAATTCAAATATCACATTTTGACAATTTCTTCAAGGAAGGTCTAATACCATAACTAGTTTTTAAAAATTAGTTTATACAAGAAATTTGGTATGTAAATTTCTGTATAATTCCAACTCCCAATCCTAGAATAAACTTTGAAATTAACTTCAAGAATCATAATTAGTAATACTAAAGGGCAGAAAATCAGTCAAATATAACACAAGTATTCTTAACTGCTCAGTTCATAAATTCAACAACACATGCATTTTAAGCTTTGTAACTCTTTACAGAATGAATCACTTATCATTCACATAAGAATTATATTTGACTAAAGCCTTTGTATTAATGTTCCAACAATAATTAAATTTAATAAAAATCTTGGTGATCAGGTTATTAATATTTTATGGCACATGGTAAGGAAATAGCACTAAAGATTTTATACCTGCTGAACAGACCTATAAACACCCTACAAACTATTTCTAGGACACTGGGTATTAGCAGCCATAGCATAGAGCAATCTAACAAATAATTGTTTGCCAAAGGGCTAGAATTCTGGGGTAATTGAAAAATATAGTTTCTTACAGCTGGGCATTATTCCACAGCACTCTGACCCTGAGCTCTCCTTCTACCAGAGGAAGAGCAGAAGTCCACGGAAACTCCACCTACTTGTCGGGCCCTACTGGGTAAGCACTCCTGCCATAGGCAGCCTTCTGACCTGCTTCTTGAGCACTATTCATCAGCACTCTTACCCTGAGCTCTCACATGACCAGTGTGGGAGAAAAACCCCATCTACTTCTCTGCCCATACTCAACTGGTGCATGGGGAAGAGCCTAAAGAGACCGGTGCTGGGACCTAGGAAGAGGTGTGCCTTGCCTTGTTCACCATGTTAAAAAAAAAACTCACTGGAAGAGTAAAGAAATCCTGTTGATTACAGCCATTGGGGAGGTGGAGTCAGTTCCAACTACAAGATAGTGGACTGCTACAGACATCAAGCCTGCAGGAGTTCACTGAGCTCAGACCTAGACAAGGGATGATGGCTGGCTGTCTTCCTGTGATTAATTAACTTTGATCTGAGTGCTACTGCTCATACCATCTACAGGAGAAAGCAGATCCATGCTGTAAAGGGACCTTTTGGTAGTGGTTTTGGTTTGTGTTGTTGTTGTTGTTACTGTTATCTTTTTCTTTTTTCTGACCTAACTTTCATTTTTCATTTCTCTAATCTATCATTAACCAAGTCTCTCCAATTTCGGTTTTTTTCTTCTCTCAACTGCTCTTATGTTCACAGGAGAAAGAAAATAGTTGCCTGTTAGTGTGCTGCTGCTGGCTGCCCCTATACTTCTTTTGTTCCTTCATCATCTCCTATTCTCTGGTCAGAATCAGTTTGCAGAAGTTAATGCATTTCACTCTTCCCTACTCTCTCTTTCTTCTATTATACTTTTTTCTACTTTTACTATTAGAGGAGGGTGAATAAAGTTTCTAATGATCCTGCTGTTATTAGTCTGTTCTGTCTTATATTTGTCCTTTTTATCTCTTTTGTCCTCTAGTATCTATCAGTTTCCAAAGGTTTGTTTGATCTTTATATATCCTCTAACCCTATTTCTAATTTCTCCCTCTCCTTTTCTCTATACCCACTCCCAAATCCCCGGTGAACTTTTATTCCCAAAGAGTGGTTCTGCAATATTAAAGGTACTGTATGTTGTAAACATATTTCTTGATAGTTCTAAATATTGGCATATGGCCACAGATCTAATTCATGAGGTTAAAGTTACCAGAATTGTAATTGCCAAAGTTTATTATTACCTGTGCTGTGTTTGATACTGTTGATGATACTGATTGTACTAAGTCAACTGAGATAATGTGATTGTTCTGTTCAAATACCTTCCATGGTGTGGCAGAACTGAAAACACTTAAAGGCCATTATAGATCAAATGAAGGTAACCTTGGAATTAGCCATCTAAGGGTTCCAAATATTAAGAAAAAAGAGATATTAAATGTTGCCTAGATAGTAAGGCAGAAATTCAACCAAAATCAGCAGCAGCCAAAACAAAAAACAACAACATCAACAAAACAACAGAAATGAGAAAAAATTCAAAAACCCAGACACAAAGTTTATTACCACAAGGAATACCAAGGAAAATGGGAATAGACCAAACTGAAGCTCAAACGTAAGTAACTCTCAAGCCTGCATCAAAAGAGGATCTTGCAAAATGGAAATCAGAAATAATTTCTCAGATAAAAAACAGAGATAGTATCTGCAGCAGAAGATATGATTAACAATAAAGAAGAGAACATGATAGAATCTCACATTATGAAAATAATGCAATCTGTTGAACAGCTTCAAACACATTTCCAGGAGTTGAAAAACTCCAACAAAAGTTTCAAAAATAAGGTCAATGAACAGGAAGACACAATACTAAACAATGGAATATAAGGCTGCAGCCAGTGAATAGGAAAGGAATAATTATGGAAAATAGCAAGGGAACACAAGAAACCAATCCAGCAGCTGCTAAATGATGCAAAGAAGAATAACATAAGACTGCTGGAGTCAGGGCAGAAACAGGAGATGGAATAAAAGGTATACAAAAACTGTTTACAGGTGTAATGGCCGAAAACTTCACAGGAAAAGGAAAAGAATTTGACAGATACGTGAGGCAGACTCCAAGTATCTGTGATATAAAAAAAATCCACACCTAGGCATATAAGAAACAAGATTCTGGAAATCCAATGGAAGAATGAAATACTGAAAGCAGTCCAAGAAAAGAAACAAGCCACATACAGAGGAAAACCCATCAGAATTGTAGTAGACTTCTTAGCACAGTTAAGTCAAGGAGAGCCTAGGGTGAAGTATTTCAAACCCTAAAAGAAAACAACCTCCAACCTAGATTGAGGTATCCTGCCAAACTATCCTTTAAAATCAATAGGAAAATAAGACACTTCCATAACAAAGAGCACCTAAAAAAACCTCAAGAATATAAAACCTGCACTCCAAAGAATTTTGAATATCCTAGAAAAAGACAATGAATGTCACAATTGCATTAAGCCCAGCAGAGTGAACTCACTGGGTAAGGCAAGAGACTAATGGAAAAGGAGAAAACAAAGAATAAGAGTCAAGAACAGGAAAACATCATACCAGGACTATATCAGTATATATCAGTCATAGCCATTAATGTGAATGGAATAAAGGACTAAGAAACAAGATAGAACAATATACAGTATACATGTGACAGGAAACCACCAAAAACCAGAAGTGACTTTCTTATTTGCAAACAAAGTAGATTTTAAACCAAAACTGATTAAGAGAGACAAAGAAGCTGGGCATAGTGGCTCACACCTGTAACCCCAGCACTCGGGAGGCAGAGGCAGGATTGCTGAGTTCGAGGCTTACCTGGGCTACACAGTGAGTTCAGGGCCAGCCTGAACTACAAAGTAAGACCCTGTCTCAAAAGAGAGAGAGAGAGAGAGAGAGAGAGAGAGAGAGAGAGAGAGAGAGAGAGAAGGACCCTACATCCTAGTACAGGGAATAATTCAAGAGGAGAAAATGATATTCATAAATATTTATGTACCAAATTCTAGTGTACCTAATTATGTAAAACAAATATTAATAGAAATGAAAAGCCAGATAAGCACTAATACAATAGTACTAGGAGACCTCAGTACTCCACTGTCACAAGAGACAGACCAATAATGAAATATTCAAAACCAAACTTTTGAACAAATGGACTTAATAGATGTCTATAGAGTATTTCACCCCACAAACTTGGAATATACATTCTCAGTTGCTCATGGGTCATTCTCCAAAACAGACCACATGCTAGTCAAAGAGCATACTTAAGTAAACGCAAAGGAATTGAAGTTTTCCACTGCACACTCAGACCACAGAGCCTTGAAATTGGAGCTGAATAGTGAAACAAATTCCAAGAACCTCACAAACACATGGAAACTGAACAACACTCTCCTGATCAACCAAGGGTCACAGAAGAAATTTAAACAGTTTCTACAATTAAATGAGAATGCCAATGCAACATACAGGAACATATGGGACACAATGAAAGCAGTTCTTTGAGGAAAATTCATAGCAGTGAATGCCTATATTAGGAAAATACAGCCGGCTAAACTAAACAACCTAATGCTTGACTTCAAACTACTAGAAAAGGAAGAGCAAGATAAACCCAAAGCACATACAAGGTAGGAAATTATAAGGATTAGAGCAGAAATTAATGTAATGGAAACTAAGCGTACAATACAAAAAATCAACAAAGAGGGAGGAGATTTAGCTCAGTGGTTCCACCACCTACCTAGCAAGTGCAAGGTCCCTGGTGTGATCCCAGTAACCACATACAATGACACGATATTGGGCATGGTGACTCATACCCACCAACAATCAGTACCACACCACACAATGCTGGGCATGGTGGCTCACCCCTATCATCCCAGCACTCGGGAGGCAGAGGCAGGAGGATTGCTGAGTTCAAGGCTTGCCTTGGGCTACATAGTGAGCTCAGGGCCAGCCTGAACTACAAAGTGAGACCCTATCTCAAAAAAAAGAAAAAAAATTCAAGAAAGAATTGTTTTTATGAAAAAAATAAAATTAACAAACCTTTAGCCAACCTTATCAAAAAAAGGAAGGAAAAGGCTCAAATCCATGCAATCAGGAATGAAAAAGGGGAAATCATTCAGAGATCCAGCAAAACTTCAGAGTATAATAGTCACCTACTTTGAGAACTTGTACTCCAATAAGATAGAAAACACAGAAGAAACAGATAGATTCCTAGACCCACATGAACTTCCAAAATTAGATGAAGATATAAAAATGCTAAACACCCCAGTATCTACAAGTGAAATTGTAATTAAAAACCTACTGACAAAGAAAAGTCCAGGTCCTGATAGCTTCACTGCTCAATTCTACAAGTCTTTTAGAGAATAGGTAATGTCACTACTCTTCAAATGCTTTAATGAGATCAAAAGGGAAGTGGTACTCCCAAATTCATTCCTGGAAGTAACCATTATATTGATTCCAAAAGGAGAGAGAGACCCAAGCAAAAAAGAGAACCACTGGGCAATCTCCCTAATGAACACTGATGCTAAAATTCTCATTGAGATACTGGCAAATAGAATACAGAGGATCATCACAAAGATCATGCATCCTGACCAAGCTGAATTCTGTCCAGGGATGCGAGGATGGTTCAACATTCATAAATGGATGGATGGATGGATGAATGAATGACACTACACTAATAGACTCAAGGACAAAATCCATATAGTCATCTCAATAGATGCAGAAAAAGCATTTGACAAAACACAATACCCATTCACAATTAAACCACTACAGAAAGTGAAATAGCCTCTATGTCAAACTCATAAAAGCTATTTAAAAAAAACACAGCCAGCATCATACTAAATGGTCAAAAACTGAAACCTTTCATGCTAAGATCACCACTTCTGTTCAGTATAGTTTTGAAAACGTTAGCCACAGGAATTAAACAATTAGTCATTATTTGCTGATGACATGATACTTTACATAGAAGATCCAAAAAACTCAGCCAAAAGACTGCTAGATTCAAATCACCAGATTCAATAACATAGCTGGATTCAAGGTCCACACTCAAAGATCAACAGGCTTTTTATGCACGAACAATGGACTCAGTGAAAAAGAAATTAAGGAATTAATTCCTTTCACAATAGCATCCAAAAAAATGAAGTATATGGGAATTAATCTAAGAAAGGAGGTGAAAGATCTGTACTCTGAAAACTACAGCATTCTGAAAAGGGAAATCAAAGAGAGTATCTGAAAATGGAAAGGCAACCCTTGTTCCTGGGTCAGAAGAACCAATAGTCAAAATGGCCATACTGCCAAAACTACTATATATGTTCAATGCAATTCAAATTGAAATCTCAACAGCGTATTTCTCAGAGCTAGAGAAAATAATCCAGAAATTCATCTGGAATCACAAGAGAACTAGAAATAGCAAAAGCAATTCTAGGTAACAAGATTATGAGGTATCACAATCCCTAACTTGAAACTATACTACAAAGCCACTGTGATAAAAAACAGCATGGTACTGGTAAAGAAACAGACCCAAGTATCAGTGTAACAGACCAGAAGATCCAGAAATGACCCAAGATATACTAAACTACCTCATCTTTGACAAAGGAGCCAAATATCCTCAATGAAGAAACCTCTTTAACAAATGGTACAGGAAAAACTGGGTGTAAGATTAAACCTAGATCTATCTCTCTCACTACGCACCAAACTAAGATCAAAGTGGATTAGTAGATATTAAATATTAAATATTTTATATTATTACATGTATATATTATTTTATATTTTATATTATATTGTTTATATTATCTTATATTTTATATATATTTATATAATTTTATATGTTATATTATATAGTATTTTATATTTTATATTATTATATTAAATACTAAATATTAAAAGAGAAACATTAAACCTGCTGGAAAATAGGTTAGGTAGAACTCTTGAATAAACTGGCATGGAGAAAGACTTTATGAACAAAACCTCTGCAGCCTGGAAACTAACAGAAAAAAACAATTTTTTTCTCATCCTCCTAAAATACTTTTGCATAGCAAGAGAAACCATCAAAAGAGTGAAAAGAGAACCTACAATATGGGAAAGAATTTTTACTAGGTGGTCCTCAAAGGACTACTACTAGAGTATACAAAGAACTTTTAAAATTAGACCCCCAAAGTTTAAAGACTCAATTCAAAAATGAGTGTCTGAAATGAACAGATATTTTTCATAAGAAAAAGTAAAGGTAGCAAAGAAACACATGAAGAAACTTCAAAAGTGCTGGTCACTGGAGAGATGCAAATGAAAACAACATTGAGATTCCATCTCACTCCACAAAGAATGGCTCCTATCATGAAATAAACCAAAAACAAATGCTGGGGCTATGGAGAGAAAGGAACTCTTCTTCATTGTTGGTGGGAATGTAGACTGGTACAACCACTATGGAAATCTGTGTGGAGACTCCAAAAAGCTAGGATTCAAGGTCACATTTGATCTGGCAATTGCCCTACTAGACATATACCCAAAAGAATTAAAAGAATCCTACCACAGCGATATGTGTACACCTATGTTTATAGCAGCTCAGTGTGTGATAGCTAAATATTTGAAAGAGCCCAAATGCCCATCAATGGGAGACTGAATAAAGAAGATTTTTTTTTTTGAGACAGGGTCTCGCCTTGTAGTTCAGGCTGGCCCTGAGCTCACTATGTAGCCCAGGCAAACCTTGAACTCAGCAATCCTCCTGCCTCTGCCTCCCAAGTGCTGGGATTACAGGCATGAGCCACCACACCTGGCAAGAAGACTTTTTTAAACAAATGGAATATTACCCAACCATAAAGAATGATAAATTTGAATCATTTATACTCAAGTGGATGTACATCAAGGACACACATACTCAGAAGAGAAACAGGACATAGATGTGTAAGTATTGTATCTTTCCTCTAGCATGAAGGTGTACATGAGTGCCAAAACTATATGAAAACGTGCAAAAAGGAAAAAGCAAAGGGTGGGTAGGGGAAAGTAAAGAAGGGAAAGAAAAAACCTAATAATAATTTTTTTAAAAAGAAAGTTTAGGTATATAAGGGGTAGGTAAGTCAGGAGAGCCAGGAAAAATGAGAATCAAGATATGTCCTGTACAGGTACAAGCTCTCAATGTTAAATGTGATAATATTGTATGTATAAAATGTACCAATAAAACCAATTTAAAAATTAATTTTAAAAAAGGGAAAATGTGCTGCAGAGGTATTCATTTATTCAGGAGAACTTTACCAAGCATGTTGCATGTGCAGCCCCTCTGAAGACACTGAATACACCAAACTGATTAACAAGTTTTCTTATTTGAGTGACAGATACTTATAATTTTAATTTTTAAAAAAGGTAGAACCATGAATAAGGCACCTACAAAGTGTGCTGGATTATACCAAATAGTTTCATGAAAACCCAGGGTAAGAGAAGTGAAGCTTAGAAAAGGCAAATTCCATATGGAAGAAAAGTAATTCTGAATATACCAAAAAGAATGATCTCAACATGTGTATCTTAGATATAGCTCAGTAGATTTTGAGAACAATAGTAAGACTTCCAGCATTCTTTTCAAAATACAGGGGGGAAAACAGAATCATTCAGTATTACTCTACTTTATATACGTCCTATTTTGCTTACATAAAACCAAACACAGCTTTTTGATTTCTCTCTCTTCTTAAGGAGCAGCTGTACAGCATGCTCTTGATTACGTGGAATAAGAGAAAAGTGAGCTTTTTCTACTGTCACCTAATTTATAATTACAGAAAGTTATCCCTTAGTTTTAGATTACTCAGACCTCATTTTACCTCTGCCAAATCAGACTGACTTGATGATTCTATGTAACCAGCACTATAAACATCTCCTTACAGATGGTTATATTCAGCTAACTGTGGTCATAATTGTGCCTAGGGACAAGGAAGTTTTCCAACATTCTGTGTGTTTTTTAGACAATTATTTATGTTTAGGAATTTCCTCATCTGTGTGAAAGGCTATAAAATTATTATTTTTGTTATTTGCTATTATATAGTCAACACTTTAGCCAGGACCAATCACAGTGCTATCATCTCTCATATAGTTAATTTATTCAGACTCAGTATCTCCACCAAACACGAAGAACTCGAGGATCAGGTGACCTGTTCAAGATCACATTAGTAGAAAAAAGTATTAGGATGAGTCTGTCTGACTATGGAATCACTGCTCTTAAAGAATACTGGACCACCTCCTTTTTTGACATTAATTTTTATTTCCTACTGAGCAGCTAACATTCCTAACATAAGTGAAGAACTACAAAGGTCTTGAAGAATTAACTAGAATCCTAATCTTACAGTGGGTTAATCTTCAGGTCTTCAGAAATTACAAGTCAAGGCTAATAAGTGTGAAACACAACACATCTACTAAGAAGTGTATCACTGCCTGTACAGCGCTATACAGTTCCTATTTGGAAGGCCATCATTTTGATTCTGCTCATGTGCATGGGTAAGCTTTAAGTAGTGATGACAATGCCCCCTTGTAGCCAATGACCAGGAGCACCCTGTAATTTCTCACCTTTGAGCTTGTGGAATGTCCAAATCTCTTCTTAGTTGCTGGTACCCAAACTGTCTTTTGCCCTTAAAATGCAACTTTCTAAAGCTATATTCCCCATGCCTATGCCTTTATCTGCCCAATATACACATTTTTATTGTCAGTTAGCATTTACATGCCTACTCTGAAATGACCGAAGTTCCTAAGCACATATTCGCACACCAGAAGAAAGGGCATATGTAAAAAAGCAGGTAGCATTCCACATGACCAGAACTCTAACAGAGGTATAGACAGGGTGTAAGCACAGCAAAGAGAAGGGGCTTCCACTGGAGGAAGGCCACAGCTGGGAAGGCTGCACATAAGCATAAACTGCACTTGAGGGTTAATTTAGGAGATCTAAATTAAGACAGAGATCTTTTTAAAGGTAACAAATCTGAGAGACAATCTTGGTTGAAAAGAGGAAGGAGATGCTGAGATATCTTCCAGATGTGGAGTCAAGGAATATGCCAAACCAGTCTTAGTCAATTCAACTTGAGTAGAGCAAACATCCCGTGAAACAATACCACTCAACATGGCAGCCTCCTGCCACAAGGAGCTAAGTAGTGGAAATGTATCTAGTAACATTAAGGACTAAATTTTTAATTTTATTTCATTTCAACTAGTGTTAAGTGGCAACTTGTGTCTAGTGGATACTATGTTGGTTCTGACTTCAGACAATTGGATGTAGGTGTTATTACCAATATCTGAGAACACTACAATGCAAAGCACGACATTCAAGTACCTATTGATTGGAAGAATGAAGTGAAGAACAAACTGGATGATTATTAAAATTCCATCAAAGATGTACCTATCTTTGTTCATTTGGGTTCAAGATAATGCCGTAACACAGCAGCATCAAAAGGTACTTTCAAGTTTCTTGTAGCTGCTAAAAATATTAATACTATATAAAACTCTTTATATCATTCAGAGTGAAAGGTAATGGAAAAACTACATAACAAAATGACAGAAATTTAGGGAACAGAACTTAGGGAATAATCACAGACCAAAATCAAACCAAGATAACCACCTGGTTAATACTTTTCAGTCTTTTTCTAAAAATAAAGCAAGGAAGACCAGACAGCTTTTATGATAATAAACATGAGTTTGAATAATTTCAAATATAGATGATTTTCATCATAAGCAATACAGATTACATTCAGCCTTTATTCATCTGTTCATTCATGTGAAATATGACTGAATTAGTTATCTCATGAGCTATCTAATTTTGCTCCATAGGGCATTTTATAAGGTCAATGATAATAAAGTTTTCTCTAATAATAAGCCAGTTAATTTATTTATACATGACATTTCAAGGCAACATGAAATAAGTAATTCTGAGATAGAAAGACATTTCACGTGAGAACAGGTTGTGGCTAAGTGACTCACTGTTAATCTGCCAATATTCTCCTAATCTTATTGAACTTGGATTTGGTTACTATTTTGGTCCTTGCCTTCTCTCTTAAGCCTCTACATTCCTGTTTTTAAGAAATCAGAATCTAGCATACATACAAATCATACATTTTCCATCCAAATCTACTGTTACCCTGCTGCATTTTCAAATAATGCCTTTTCAACCAGGCTTAAATTTTATATCCTTTTTACTTCTTCTACAAGATCATATCATCAGCCTTCTTAACTATTCATGCACTGAGTTCTATTTACAAGACTGTGATCTTCTACTAAATATACAGTCACTATTAGCTTCTGAGAAATATAACTCATAAGAATGTTAAATATGAAATTTTAGCACATGCCTAGTACAAATGACAGCAATCTGTTTCTTCTTCTGGTCTCAGGTTGATTACCAGAGCTTCAGTTCCTCATTTCACTAACAGTTCCACATCTTTTACATAACAGCCAGAATGAACACATTTAGCTGGCCCCATGATCTAATTCACTGTATAAGCAAACTCTTATTACAGACATAAAGCCAATAGAACATTAAGTAATAAGGCATGATCCTTGCTTCTATGAGGCTTTAGTTAACTAATGGAGAAAAAATACTAGTAAGTATGTAACAACTACAGGAAGAGATACTTCTCTAAAATAAGAACAACTGGGTGTGGTGGCACACATCTATAAACTCAGCTACTTCAACTAAGGCAGAAAGATCACAAATTTGTCAAAGCAACTCCCTGAGGCCTTGTTTCAAAAGTTTAAAAAGGTTGGAGTGTAGTCAATGGGTGAGTGCTTACCTACCTGATATTCACTGTACACATGTATGTGTAACATTCCCAGGTAGGCACATTTTCATTTCATTTCTAAAACCATATTAGAGCCAAGGAGATAGCTCAGCAGTACAGGCGCCTGCCTAGCAAACACGAGGCCCTGAGTTAGATTCCTTGCATCAATCAATTAATTAATCAATCAATCAATCCATACCAGTCCTCCCAGTTTTGAGTACCTTATGCACTCCAAATTTATCCATCTAAATACAATGGTCATTTTCTTTCTCTTTTATTTAAAAAACAATAGCTAGTAAAACACAAAGTGATCAACTCCTGATTTAGTTTGACTGCAGAGACTCAGAACTGTCCCATACCTTTGGACTAATGGTCCTTGATCAGAGAATCTAATAGCACAAATAAAGTTCTGGGCATCAATTCATTCAAACATTTACTGATGTTAAACAAAGTTCATGGGAAGCTATTATTCTGGACAGAACTCTTAAACTAGGCCCCAGCAGACCAAGCCAAATTAGAATAAAGTCTTCAAGCTACATGTCATGTGATAATAAAACTGAACTGTGAAACAGGCTATTCACAACCACTGTTCAAAAGACCCAGTTTTCTTGGGCTTGCACAATAAGCAAGTTCCCTCTGTTTTAACCCTATAAGGAAAGTAAGTCTGAAGCAACCAATGTATTCTTAATTTTTTTATTACTGCACTCTTCAACCCTTTCCTGTCCATAAGGCCATTCTTCTTTACTCAGCTCATCAAATATTCATTGTGCTTTTATACAGTGAGATGTTGTCTGGTTCTAGAATCACAAATAAAAACTGAAATAATCTTTAACTTTGTTGTAATTGTGTTATTTGACACTAGCCTCCTAGTACGCATTAGAATATAACCATGGGAAGACACTACCCCACAAACTGTAAAGTGCTAGATGTGGATAGAAATGCATGCAGAGTGCTAGGAGAAAAGGCCAGCACCAGCTGCAGTAAACAGGATCTAAGATTTACTTATGGGACAGTAACACCAAGATAGCTTACCAATTTTTCTCCTTTAAGATGCAGAAGTTAACATAAAGGTAAATGTTCATCACCATAAACTGCTTTTAAGCAGCAGATAGCAGAGTTTGCTCCTAAAACCATGTGTACCACTCATCCGCCTCCACAGAAATGCAGGGGTCCCAAGATTGCGGCAATGTCAGGCTCTGAAGAAGCCCGAGAAAGGCACCCCCACTTAGAGAAGGCTCCCCTCCACCACATCCTGTCCACTTCCACTTATTTGATCACTGTAAAGGCAGGAATTCGTGCTCTATAGCCCAGTCATCAAGTATCACATTTGCAATAAGGCTTCTTTGTTATTTAGTGAAAGGCTACATCTTTGTAACTTCAAACCAGTATTTCATGCTCTGCCCCCTGAAACCAGACTGTACAACCCTGCAATTCTACCAGCTTCCCAGGATACGAAGTTGCCCAGTGCTTTCCAACTTTTCCCAGCAATCACCACATCAGGCCTGCAGGGAAGACCCACTCCTCTTCGATTAACATGACAGCCTTTCCCTGTGTGCACATCTGGCTGGTTTTATCTTCATTCTCAACACTGCCACCATGCACAAAACTGTAGCATTAGAGAACAGTCATGTAAATTCATGGAGACAGGATTCAGGGGTCTTCCTTCTTGGGGGCCTCCTCCATTTCTTAGCACTGTCTCGTGCCTGGTGGGCCATACCCTTGTGTTCTCTATACCTGTTCTCCAGTTTGGCCTCAGGCCCCTTTCTGACTAACAGGTGAAACTCTTGGGCAGTGACAATGAACCTTTTACAACTTTCAGTGATTGAAACACCCCACTGTTGCATGCATGCTACAGGCTCATCACCACTGCTCTATGGTCACTGCTGTTGCAAAGTACTGCTCAGCTACCCTGGCAGCATCCACCACACAAAATGCCCCAGTGCAGCAAGCTCTTGGCCTAGATTCAGTTCACATTGGTTTCCCTGAGTGTATATTGGGAGACATCAGAAAATTCACGTAAAACCTGTTCCCAACTCCATAGATAAGATGCGGAATATTCCACGAGCTAACACACAGGAAGAGCTGGCCTTAGCACATGACATGGTAATGAAGAACACCAATTATTATGACTGTATCACCAAGCACCACCCCATATGACCACCAGGGAACACTCAGACTGCAATGTCCAGAGCCAAGAGAGTATCCCTGCATGTCCACGTTATTTCCAGGGCTTTACTAGAAAGACCTCATGGCAACTTCCCCATCAATGTGTTTCATATCAAATATTTCCACAAAACATAAAATCAAAATGACCTCACAAGTGCAAGTTTACTTCCATTCTTAAATCTGCCTACTTATTACAACAATGAGGAATGAATCACTGGAGATCAAAGGATTTAGAGACTGAAAATGGTCAAAAATTCACAATAAATATACTTGGTTTTCAAACAAAAAAACTATCTATTTATACTTCTGCTCAATATTTCTGTCAAGCTTTTATTATTTTATCCTATTCTATTCATTCTGATCTATTCTATAATTTAATGGTCACAGGTTTGGCCCTGGGCAGCTAGCTACCTGTGAGCCCTAATATGTTAACACCTAGTTCCAGTCTTATTTAAAAAAAAAAAAAAAAAAAAAAACCTCCAAACACCTGGCCTATGGACCACACTCAGAAAAGATTTGGAAAATTTTCTCAAATGCCTAGATTGAAAAAAAAAATTCACAATTTGTCTCCCTGACCTCCTTCAGAGAAGCCAGACATCCCTTGTATTCAGTACCTTTGGGTTGACTCAGTGACCATCGTTTTTAAATGCCACACACGCCAGAAAAACATAAATATTTGAATCAACAAAGCAATTGTTTCCATTCAACTAAACAGTTAATGAGCTTCTCTGAAATAAGCATTAAAAAGATAACTTATTCATGATGAGGCCTCCACCTTAAGGAAAGACTGGTGAGTCTAAATAAAATGCTGTTGGCTGCATCGTGGAAAACCTATGATCATTACATACAAAGCGGACTGGGACCAATGGGAATCATTAAGCAGTTTTCTTTAGAAGTGCTCAGAGCTGGTTGAGCACAGGAAAGAATAAAGGAGCCGGCAGGGTTCAGAGGACAGACCCTAACCAACAAGAACAGGGTTAGAGGAAAGGAAAAAAGCAAGCTAAGGCCATAGAGTTGAACTTGTGTTCAGAACTATGCAGACAACATAGATACAACACCCTTAATAGTTAATCAGTTTAACAATAACCCATAACCTTCAGACCAACCGACTCATCACCCTTAATAGTTAAGAAATCCTAGAATTCCAGAAGTTTTAAAATATCTGTTTTTTAAAAAGTGGGACACTGTGTCCTTGGCTCATCTTCAGGCATTTTTCTTGTTGCTCTTCATCCCACAAAGAGTACAAACCAGTATCTACCAGGGAGGTCCTTGAAGGTAGTAACAGTTTTAAATCTTGAAACAGATCCAACCCATATGAAAAGATTTCCTTGCATAAACTACTTTATATTTTTCTCTGCTTTAATCACCAAATAATATAACTGGAATTCATTCTTGCTTCAAAAAGATGCTAAAAATAGCCTGTTTAAGAATGTAGAATGAGATGCATCATGTAATTTTGCTACTAAATAGGCTCCTTTTTTCATAGCTCAGTAACACTCTTCAAATACTTTTCAGCAAAAAATGTAAAACACTTCAGATACATGTTAAACATTAATTTCCCATACTAAACATGCATTTATTAGTTTGAGAGAGAAATTTTAGGCATATACTAGCCTCACTTAAAAAGTCTTCTGACTCATTCTACTTTTAATCATGGCCTTCATTAAACACCTTTGATTACAAGAGTTCCAACTCATTTACATATGATGAATGAATTTTTTAAAAGCTGTTATTCAGCAGGCTCCCCATTAAAAATGACAAATTATTATTTTTTAAATTGAATTCTTTATTGGTACATTTTCTACACAGCTCACAATCACACTCAACATTGGGGAATTTGTACCAGTATATGACACAAGTTAATTCTCATTTTTACCCATATCCCTACCCACCCTACAACCCCCACCCCCTAAGTACATGTGCTTTCTTTTTAAATCATATTTATTCTTTCCCCTCATTACTTTCCCCTACCACTTTCCCTTTGAATATTTCATATTTCATAAAATCTATCATACATTCTAGAACACAGTTTATATCTACAGATTCTCATACCAGAGAAAAAATAAGGTATTTACATATCTATGACCTTTTTATTTCACTTATTAGTGTGTCCTCAAGTTGTGCCCCTTTGCACACAAATCACTCAAACTTGTCATTCTTTATGGCAGAGTAATACTCCATTTTATAAAAAAAATCTTCATTTTCCAGTCTCCAGTTGATGGGCATCTGGGTTGTTTCCAAGATTGAGCTATCACAAACTGAGCTGCTATGAACCTGGGTGCACATATGTCTTTACAATATGATTCTTTTAATTCTTTCAAGTATATTCCCAGCAGGGGAATAGCAGGGTCAAATGGGACCTCTACTCCTAGTTTTTTGAGGACTCTCCACACTGATCTCCACAATGGTTGTACTAGTCTACCTTTCTCCACACAGCCTCACCATTTATTTCTGGTTAATTTCACAATAGCAGCTGTTCTTTGTGGAGTGAGATGAAATATCAGTGTTGTTTTCATCTGCATCTCTCAAATGAGTAGTGATGTTGAGCATTTCTTCATATGCTTCTTGGCTGCTTTTACTTCTTCATCTGAGAAGTGTCTGTTCATTTCAGATGCCCACAGATGGCAGATTATTAATAACAATTTATATTTGCAACCACAATGCCATTTACAAAGGGCTTTCATATAAATTATCTTATTTAATTCAAATAATCCTGATACCAGCAAGGCAGGAAATGCTTTAACCATCTAACAAATTTAGAAACAAGATCAAAGAGTAGAAAAACTAATTAAAAAATTGACTATGGGGCCGGAGGGTTAGCTCAGTGGTTCCGGCGCCTGCCTTGCAAGAGCAAGGTCCTGAGTTCAATCCCCAGTAACCACATATAATGCTGGGCATGGGGACTCACGCCCACCAACAATCAACACCACATACCACAATGCCAGGCGTGGCGGCTCACGCCTGTAATCCCAGCACTCGGGAGGCAGAGACAGGAGGATTTCTGAGTTCACAGCGGCTTGCCTGGGCTCCATAGTGAGCTCAGGGCCAGCCTGAACACAAAGCAAGACCCTGTCTCAAAAAAAAAAAAAAATTGACCATGGTTTACCTTCTAGGCCTATGTTCTACCTTCTCAATTGAATCAGATGTCTTGTGTGGACAAGAACTGTGTGTTTCTTAATCCCTAGAGAAATAATCACATATAAAACATGCATATAGCAAATTGCTGTGTATTGATGCCACCTATCAAAGAACAATCTAGTAGACAAACATCTCTTCCTAACTTAAGGATGGCATCACCTTAGCTTTGGCTCCACCTTCCCAACTTCAAGAAGAAAAATCTCTGAAGTTATTTACAGGCCTCCATAATTAAAGACAAGAGAATTTCTTTATAATGGTTAAAGCTGCCTTATCATCCATCTGCTTTGAATCTCTGGACCCTCCATACCTATTATGTACCATCTACGTATATATAACTACATGTTCTAAGCGGAGTATGTGCTCACTTCATCCACTTCTCCATATTTTTTTCTTGATTTGACTCTCCTTGATTCTGAATATTCACCTGGTTTCTGCTCAAGTACCAACACTTTGATCTTTTACTGCCAGCCCTACCCTAGCTCTCTTGCACCTTTCTAACCTGTCCTCATATCAACAGTTCAACCCTGCACAAGTTGAGCCTTCCACAACCCACTTAGAAGAGAGATCGTACTTTAACTTCCACTGCTACCTGGAGCTTTGCACTAGTACAGCTATTTCAAAAGAAAGATGTAGTGGTAATTATGCTCATCTTTCAAGGCCCTTCCCTGCCCTTTTTTTAAGCTCCTTATTCAAAATGGGTGACAAACATCTGGGCTTAAAATCCCACAGAGTCAGCAATCTCTTGGATATTAAAGGGTTAAACAATAACCTGATGAGGATACTACACAGTAGTTTCATAAATACACTGACAGTGTGAACAAAGCAAGGGCTAGCAGCCAGAGTACTTGCCTAGAAGTCAGGAAGCCCTAGATTTAAGTCCACATTGCAAAACAAAATTTAAAAAGTGGACAAAGAGAAATGAAGGAAATTATATATAAGGGCACAAAAATATTTAGAAAATCTGCACAGTA
Source organism: Thryonomys swinderianus (assembly GCA_004025085.1). Classification (NCBI taxonomy): domain Eukaryota; kingdom Metazoa; phylum Chordata; class Mammalia; order Rodentia; family Thryonomyidae; genus Thryonomys; species Thryonomys swinderianus. The sequence goes on from PVIC010006711.1 coordinate 52,176, forward strand.
TCAGCTGGAAATAGCAGGATATAAATGCTGCATTGCAGAATTTTTTAAAATCACCATGACAATTTTTATAAATTCCAGAATCAAACTATATCTCACAGCTAGCTGTAGCACTAAACCTGACATAAGATTTCATGTTCAATTCAATAAGGAACTTCAGGGATTTTCCTCCCTAAGGATAAAGTATAGTAACAGCCACTATAACAAACAGGGGCATAAACTTCCACCTAGAGGGGACTCTGTATGTTCAAATATGGCTGAAAAACACAGCAATAACATTTTACAATATGTCTACTGAGCCTCTAGTCAAACCTTAAATCACGCTATATCTAAAGTAATCAAAATCCTTAATGGCTCACCATGGTGCTTTAAGAATACTAAAGTTTACAAGAAGATAAAAACAAGGAAAAAATGAGCAACTCCCAGAAATTAGTGGAAAAGTTTACTCACCTAGGAAATAACTCATTACTAGTGAAAATACCTCTAGCACTAAATCCCATTTCTAATTATACATTTAATCTGCAGCATTCAGTATGATCTTGGGAGAGTACCAGGGGCTACATGGCAAAGGAGAAGAACAGAAGTTTGGGCATCAGAGATCTGAATTTCATGCCTGAATTGACTATCAAAAGCTCTGAACCTTGAAAAAGTTATTACTCTGTAAACCTCGACCTAACCATCTGTAAAAGTTGACCAATAAAACTTATCCTTGAATTATGAAGATGGAGGGTCAGCTATTACAGGAAAAGAATACAGGAAGGTAGAGTCACATATGCATCCCCAGGTAGGGAGAGAGGCAAATAGGCACAAATGCCACACCTCGCAGCTCTACAAAGTAGCAGTGCTAACCTCATCCCATTTATGTGCGCAGATGACAGGCCCTTCTCCCTCCTGATGAAGTTATGGTGGCACTGATCTGTCTCCAAATGACAATGTGCACAACTGCAGCAAGGTCAATGTATCAGATGTCTCTGACCAGCTCCTCTGACTTTTGCAAATAAAAATAATGACAGCCAATTTATCACCAAAAGCAAAGAAATGTGGATATTCCAAACTGCAGGGTTTTTTAATATTTGAAATCCTCAGGTTTATTTCACTTAAGAAAGCTTTAGTTAGGCCAGAGATATAGCTCAGTGGTTCTGGCGCCTGCCTAGCAAGCACAAGGTCCCTGATTCGATCCCCGGTAACCACTTACAATAATACTGGGCATGGTGACTCATGTCCACCAGCAACCAGTACCACATACCACAGTGCTGGGCATGGTGGCTCATGCCTGTAATCCCAGCACTAGAGAGGCAGAGGCAGGAGGACTGCTGAGTTCGAGGCTTGCCTGGGCTACATAGTGAGCTCAGGG
>PVIC010006712.1:0-53333 GCA_004025085.1 Thryonomys swinderianus
GATGTGCGACAGAACTAGGGTATATGTTGAAAAATTATTACAGTGGAGGGTACTTGTCATTAATCCCTTTCAAAACTCTTCTCTTTGCTCCAAACACACTCATCTCATCATTCTTGCCGCTCTCTGAAGCAGTACTGGGACTCCTTTTTTGGATCTTCCTTGAGGCGTTGTGACTGCATTAATGGCCTGAATCCATTCCAAACTCTCCCCTTTCCTGTTCATCTTGACTCTAGAAAGAAGCAGAAGTTGCACAGTGCAGGAGTTAGTGAAAGTGTGAACAGGGACACACGGTAGTGTCTTCAGAGCCGGCCTCTCGCTGTATGATCAGTTGTAGCTCATTTACTCTGTTTATGATCATAACGCATAAGGCTCCTAGGAACACAACAAAGACTTCCAGTACTGTTCACAAAATGCCAAGCATGATGGAATGTGTTTAGATGAAGGGGAACGTGTTGAGCGGAATGAACGACAATGTATCTTTTCCTGTAATATGATTTTAAAAATTTATGCACTGCATTTTTTTTTTCTTTTTGAGACAGGGTCTCACTTTGTAGTTCAGGCTGGCCCTGAGCTCACTAAGTAGCCCAGGCAAGCCTCGAACTCAGCAGTCCTCCTGCCTCTGCCTCCCGAGTGCTGGGATGACAGGCATGAGCCACCACACCCGGCACTGTGGTATGTGGTATTGATGGCTGGTGGGAGTGAGTCACCACGCCCAGCATTCTGTTACCGGGGATCAAACTCAGGACGTTGAGCTTGCGAGGCAGGTGCCGGAACCACTGAACTAAATCTCTGGCCCTATGCCCTGCATTTTTGAGTTACTCCATATATAATGTCCAAGCCATCTTTGGTTACTTTAATTTGTCAGAGTAACTCCATTGTTTCAAAGAAAATTATTGATTCTTATATGTGGCATTACTTTTTGTTAGTTTTCTACGTTTTGCTATTTTCAACATACTCCTTTTGTTTTTTCAAATCACTAGCATATTTGGGACCTGTATAGGACATAACATATTATTTTGAGATAAAAACGAATGTGATATAAATTCACACTCAGCAAAGCCACAGAATATTTATGTAGTCAGGCATGCAAATATCTAACCAAAGTCTATAAACATATCATATTCAACTTTTCATGTATAATATTTTATTAAATCAACATATTTCAGCATATTTTCTACATTTGGGTAAAAGCTGTTCTTTGATATTTTTGTAGTATTTCTTTATCTTCATTTTCAATGTATTTTTTGTGCATGATTTATTAAACTATTGTACATAGCATTTTTCATCTGATTTACTAAAATTATCACTCAGTTGCTCTAAGAGAATTATTTTGATAAATTATGTATTATGTAAATCTTTTTTTTTGTAGTTGTACTGACATGTATATGAGACCTATTGTACATTATGTTCATTCTCACACTTAATTATATTAATAATGGCTCAGTGAAAGTGAGCTTTCTTACTGCCAATCCAATTTTAGTTCTTCATGCAGTCTCACTGCAAAAATTTGAATTGATTTTTGGAGAAAATAATTCTTAGAAAAACCTAGATTTTTTAATGTAAATGTACATGTTAGATAAATTTAGAGTACAGTCCAAAAATTTTGAAGTACAAGCTTACTTGCCAGTATCTTAAGAAGAAAACAAAAAAATATTTTTTCTTACTTTCCAAGGGTTTACTTTTTTTTGATTAAGGTTTTTATGAAACTCCCCACAAGGATTTTAATTAGAACAGTCTTATCTATATATTACTTACGAGTAATGTCATTTTTACTACACCTACTTTTCTCAGCAAGAATCAAGGCTTCACATTTATTCATGTCTTTGACTTCTGTTTTAATTAGTGCTTTATTATAATCTTTGAACAAATAGCCTAGCTCAATTTAAATTATTCTCAGACCAGTTTTACTCAAAGTTGCTAATAAAACTTCTCTTTGTCATTTGTTTTGTTCCATATCATTTGCATACAATCATATAAATGCTACTTTAAGATTGATAGCATGCTTTAATAGCACGATATTTCCTTAGATCGTGTGTACTCCATTTCTTTCTTTGCTTTTATTTTTATGTCAACTCTACAAAGCGATATGCTTAATTTACCAATTAAATTTAAATTTAAAATGACAATTTTCTAGGTCTGGAATGTCTTTTGTTTTTAAGGTATATATACCTGAAGAACTGCTTGAAAGTTTAATTTCAAGTGTTAGCATCTTCAAAGTAATGCATCTGAAAGGGAAATAATTTCATTTCAAAAGTAAAAGCAAAACTTCACTCATCATAATCTTTGCTAATAGTTGAGTTTTCTCTGCTCTCTCTTCCTCATTATCCTTGCCATCTGGGTTGACATTCTTGGAAAGGCTATGTCTCATCTTTTGTCTACATTCTAAATGGCCACTTATGAGCTAACTCTTGGGGATTTGTTCTTTCCAGCCTTCTTCCATATGGACTCAATTTTAAATTTCACTGTTAACTCTTATTTAGAGGCACTGCACTTATTTCTGAACTGCATTTCATTTTTCTTCGATTCCCTCCTTCCATTTCATCCTACACGAATGACGGCTTGATTTTATTTCCACTACACAACTCTGATTCTCAAAACTCTCTAAAACTTCTCCCTAACTTTTAGCCCCAATATATACATGTCTGTCAGGGGACTCCCAAAGCATATCCCCACAGAAACGTTCCAAACTTTTCTCCTATAGTCTGAGCTACAGTAAAATTTCACCAATCATTGCTCCTTTCTCATCTAAGGAATTAGAACAAAAGGAATCTTTTCTTCCCTTCTATTATTTTTGTTCTGAGAATATTCTTTCATAAAATTAAACGAAAAAAGGTCTGTATTTTTTACTTCTATTTGTACACGTTTACGTGTTAAATACTTTCACTGTAGTGTAGATAACATGTACATATCCCATCTTGATCTGTTGTTATTCCCCCCACCTCCCTACAATCTCAGATAAAACAGTAGTTTTACACAAGTATTGCTATTTTGTCTTGCACATTTATTGTATTAGTTGATCAATGAATTACAAAGACAGTTTTGAAAAGCTAAGGAATTGATCTTTCTTTGTACATAGCTTTTAAAAAAATAGCTCCACCATAAGATTCTGCCCATGTTGAGAATAAGATAGCAACTATGTCTAATAACAATGTTTAATTAGTTTCAACACATCTAGGAAAGCCAGATTTTCTTTTTAGAATTAAAAATGCTTCTATAGCAGAAATAGGGAATAGCTATGCTTAAGTTTATAGCAGGTCTAAACTTCAATGTGTACACTCTACAGAAATAATAGAATTTGAACCTCTCACGTAGTAGACCGAAAAGTGGCACAGTTTCCATTTTAAACGTATATTTCCAGTTTTCAAGGTAAGGGGAGAATTTTAGCCACTTAGCACTTTAAACCAGCTCACTCACTGGAGCAGTGTGTGCCCAGATCCTGACTGTACCAGCAATCTCTTGGACAGGTGTCATTTCAAGCAATCCATTCTTGTATTGAATATATTTGACAAAACTGTCTTTTTTTTTGGTATTTTCTGTTATATTATTTTATAAATTAATTTTAAAAAGCAGTTGTTGGTTATTGTGTATTTAAGTGATGGGACCAGTAAGTGGTTAAAGTCCCCAACAGAAAGAGCAGTGTTCTCTTCTTCTGCTGGGACACATCAGGCAGATACCATAGACCTTTAGTACTTGTAGACTTGAGTTGTACATGTGACAACATTTTTCAGGGACACACACGCAAGTCACAGTGTGACTGGGGTAAAAGAAGTGAGCTTGATAAAAAAAAAACACACGTTGTGACTTGAAAATGCAAAAAAAAAGTTTTTCTATCAAATTTTTAAAAAGGAATGGTAAAATAAATAACAGCCTCAAAATTTAATTACAGTAAATACAATGAGTTTATTTTTATTTAGTATATCTACACTTGTACATATAACAAGAATGCAATATTTTCAAGTAATTTATTTTTGATAGTTTTTTGATAATTTTTTTTACAAATACCCCTTTATAATCTGAGTTAAAGTTTGATCAGTAATGGAAAGAGACAGGAGAAAATTCATTGAATAATCATAGTTGAATGTACTGAAGAAACCATTATAATTCAAAAATTGTAATTTAAAAATAAATCTACAAAATCTATATTATCTACAACAAAATGCTATAATCAGCCCATTGTATCATTATAGAAACTGAATTAAAATCCATCCATCTTTTATATTACAATCCTGCAGTGTTTCTCCAATCAAGAAAAATTTAATAAATCTTCAAAGTACTAAATAAAATAACAGAAGATTTATATATCTAATAAAAATTGCATTGCTTACAATGGTTTTATTTAATTTGTTTCCATATGTTTTCTTATCACCTATTAGACAGTGTTTTGTTTCTGAAGTTACAAAGAGTAAAAAAAATCACTTCTAAAATAATTTTATACAAGAAAGTATAGATTACTTCAATGGTTCCTATGTCTGTCCTTTTAAAATGTGGTGGATTTGAAGGCTTGCTCAATCAGCAACAGAGTATTATTGTCTACTGATCTTCAATTTTGTGATTTTAACACTGTTTGCTTTATAATTCACATGGATTTTCTCTGAAGCATTTTAAAGAATAAAGGAGAGTTAAAATTAAGCACTTTGAAATGCATTTAAACTCATTTCTGTACCTAAACTATGAATCTAAGTGTTAACTTACTTTTTGTTTTTAGTACCAAAGAGGCCACTTTACTGATGAATATTTCATAGCACATAAAATTTTGTTGTAATCCTTCTTTTCTCAAGGAGAAATAAGTGCAGGTCTCATTTAAAAGTTCTGTAGAGTATTTATAGCTCATCAATTAAGAATTAAGACCAATTAAAAAATAATCTATAAGGTTAACTATTTGCTGATAATTGGAATTTGCCTCCTCTGACTGTTAAGTGTCTGAGGGTTTGAATAATAGAGATGGCTTTGTTTCTTAAAGATTATATTAGATGACAGTGGCAGTATTAATTTCCCCCATAAAGTGCCCTTTGAGGAGCAGAGAAGAGGTCTAAAAGTGATTTGGGGCACAAAACACGTAAGAAATCATCAATATGGTAAGCCTCCTTGAGCCCTGTGTAGACTACTCCAGTACCTACACAGTGGCTCAGGAGAACAAGGGTAGAAAGGCTTTATTCCACACGCCTATCTCTCCCCCTTTTTTTTGTGATGTGACCTAAGTAAATGATTTTACCTTCTGGCAACGCATTGTTTTTCTTGCAAAATATCGATAGCTTTTGCTAAGAAACCATGGAGATTTAATATTGTTATTTATTTCAGAAACGTAACACATGCTGTTTTCCTATCAATACTTAATCCCTAAAATATACATTAAATGTAGATTATTGTAAAAATAAGTCCTTTCCTATATTTTAAAATGAAATTACCTTCTACTCACTTTTAAAATATATCTGCATAGATCCCAACATAACCAAAAGAAAAAAAATTCTAAAACAGTTGAGTACTTTGATTTCTTTCGAATCATAGTAAAGCTTGACTTCACTAACTAGTGAAATAATAGTTTTAGGAATGTACATTTCCCTGATTTATTTTTTGAGACTGCCTCGCTTTTATAGTTGAGGATGGCCCTGAGCTCACTATGTACCCCAGGCAAGCCTTAAACTCAGCAGTCCTCCTGCCTCTGCCTTCAGAGTGCTGGGATTACCAGGTGTGAGCTACCATGCCCGGTACTGTCTGCTGGTAGGCCTGAGTCACCACACCAGGTATTGTATGTGGTTACTGGGGTAAACTAGGGACCTTGCATTTGCTAGGCAGGCACTGGAACCATTGAGCTAAATCTCTGGGCTACATCTCTGGCCCCTGTTTCCTTAATTTTTATATCTCCTTTTTTTTTTAAAGACTAACCTAATCAGAATTTATGTAGGAACTTTATAGTATCTACCATTTTCATCTTGGTCTTATCACTCCAATATCAGTGGTTCTTAGATATGGCACATCTCTAGTATAAAGATAGCAAACAGTCCTTGGCTTTAGTAAAACTGAGCTAAGACTGTGTCTTAGTTTCCTCTCTAGCAGTAGCATTGAAGAAAGTCTTTCTAACTAATTTTGTTTAGTGTACTCTTTGCGTTGACAAAGATAAATATATACGGAAGATTAAAAAAAGGCCAGAGCACTGTGAAGGGAGTGTGTTTACAGTTATAGGTACAGAGGTGTCTACACACATGGAAGGAAAATGGAACATGTGGGCAAACAGTTGACAAAGATTTGTAGATAAAGCTCAGTCCTTGTGGACAGGGCGTTCTGATAGAGGAAATAGCACTTCAAAGATTCTGAGATGGGGCTGGTGATGTCCAAGGTGGCTGATGCCACAGCCACGGTGATGGGAAAGGGGCAGAGAAGCACAGTGGAAGTCCTATGCGTCATGGAGGCCAGCTGTACGGCCATACAGATGACCCTGAGGACTTCAGGTCTCACTTGAACAAAAGGACAAGGTTTTCACTGCAGGACCTTGAGGTGGAGAAATCATGTTTGAATATGTTATAAAAAGGCCGTAACTATGTTAAAAATAGACCCTCAGGGACAAGAAATAAAGTGTTTATTACACTACTTCAAAACACAGAAAGAGGGAGAAAGAGAATTGCTCAACAGAAGTAGAGTGGAGGGGTTGAACAGTGGTTCGAGTTTGGATATATTCTGAAAATATTATAGGTGGGAGCCAATAACACCTCTTAGTAGACTGTACTTTGAGATGCAGTCATATGTTAAAAATGCACTGAGCTGTTGTTTCTATTTCTGTATGTGTACATATTCCTCATTTTGTTAGTTGATTTTGAAGTTTTGTTTTTATTTCTCCTTAAATCATTGAGTTCTCACTCATGGAGATGGTTAGTTTGAATAAGAAGTTCAGCAGTTCAAATTTAAACATTAAGGTCTCTTATATTTTCAGTAATTAAGAGCCAACAAACTAAAAGTAATAGAAGCAAATTTCAAAATTGTATCTGTGAAAATCAATAGAGATTATGTATGAAAATTCTTAGTTTATGCATAGCATATACTGGGATTTAAAATATTTATATAGTTATACATGTACACCTGTACACCTATCAGCTACAATACTGTCTTTACTTGAATGGAATTTTATAAATAATATAATCTACCCATATAAGTAAAAACATTAAATTAACTACATTTAAAAAGTAATCTCAAGAATTAATTTTCTCATCATAAAGATTCCATTATAGTGCTAAGTAAATTAAAACTAAATAGGCTAAAATAATGCAAATTTTTACAGTCATTTTATTAATGAGATCCAAATTAACTTTGAATTTTATATGTACCTGATAATTTAAAAATATTTGCTTCTGTTTGTTAATGGATATGTTTTTCTAATAGATATTTCCAGTAGAATTCTTTGATTTTTACAGTAACTGCTTCTAGGTTAAAATCCTTACTTTTATTTATTTGATGATGCTATCATATGTAGAATAAATATTATGCCAAGTTAATAAATTACTCAATTTTGAGAAAATAACTTGCCACATTTTAAGCTCTTAGTAGATTTAACTTTTTGCCATTGTAACAGAATTCCTTGTCTTAGAATTTTCTAAAATTTACTAAAATTAGGTATTGCTGATATATGTTTGCAGTGAATTTATGACATGACATTGAAAAATAATGTTACAGACATTTGTTTGTTGTACAGAATTGAGGATTAATTTAAAGCTGTTGCAAATTTTTTCCAGTCCCAAGAGGACAGTAATTTAGACATTATTTTTTTTTGAGACAGGGTCTCGCTTTGTAGTTCAGGTTGGCCCTGAACTCACTATGTAGCTTAGGCAAGCCTCAAACTCAGCAATCCTCCTGCCTCTGCCTCTTGAGCGCTAGGATTACAGGTGTGAGCTACCACACCTGGCACTGTGGTATGTGGTACCTGGGATCGAACTTGTGAGGCAGATGCCAATACCATTGAGGTAAATCTCCGGCCCTAGATTTTAATCCTTAGCTCTCATTTTCCTGTTAAAACCTCCCCTGTGTGTTTAGAGAGGGCAGCAGACTTTGTAGTCTTTACTGCCAGAATTTTCACTATTGTAGTCAAGCTCAGTCAAGCTTTGATGTCTCACCGCCTTGATTTTACATATTCCACCCCAAGCAACTTTCAGTGATAATTTACTTTGATGCTCTTCATCCAAGAATTGTCAGGACACTATTTTCTACTGACAAGGAGCTCAGCTCAAACCGGTATTTGTCCCCAGTCCAGAAACATACACAGTTACTAGAATTCTGTGAGTGTCTGACTTCCTACAAAGAAATGTAGCAACAATATAACAGCACAGGTTCTAGAACCATCCATCTGTTCTTAGGGAAACATATACTTCACTCAGTCGCAGAAGAGGAAACCCCCACCACAGAACTGGCTGCAGAAGTGTTGGGAGGTCGGAGTGGCAAACAGTATGTCGAATCTGTCAGGTTCCACTATCACCTCCCAGTCTGAGGGAGCACAAGGGAAGAATCTGGCCATCAGGAACTGGAAGGCGGAAGGCCCCACGGCGATGGTGCCTCTGCCTTGCAAAGCTCAAGAGCTGGTGCTCAGAGACCTGTCCCAGCAGAGGCTCAGGGTGGTGCGCTTCCTTCTGAGAGAAGAAACATAGTCCACCATAAACTGGTAGTTGCAGGATACAGAGCAGTTGTTGCTGGAATCCCTGAAAGGACAAAGGAAGCTTCTACAGTTGGTTGAAAAGCCATTACTGACCAGACTTGGAAAAGAAGAAAATAAGGTTTTCTGTTTGGGCCTTCCACTGGTAGAAGTTTCCCCTTACTTTACTTTACTAGTACTCAAATATTATTCCATTTACCAACATGACAATATGATAGTATTCTTTTTAGAAACAAGGAGATTAAGGCAAAAGTAAAGAAAAATACCTCCCCAAGTTTACATAACTTTTAAATGCAGTGCTTAGATTTTATACCAAGCATCATCTATTGGAATGAAAACATCCAGAGATGTTTAAATGAATGAGATTTTTAGATCATGACAGAAAAATAATTTGGTTTAGCTAGATAATGTCTCTGAACTCTAGGCTTAATAGTGCTACATCTTATTTATAATTGCTTTAAGTATTTTAATGTGACTGATGATCTGATTTGTGGATTTGATTATACATTTAGCATGTGTTAATTTAAAATAGTGCAGAAAATTGTATATACTAGAAGTCAATTGAAAGGTCTGTACTTCAGCTAATAATATTGTACCAACATCAACCTCCTGCTTTGGACAATATACAGTAGTCATATAAAATACTGCACTGTGGGAAACCAAAAAAAAAAAAAAAAGGTCGTGGATAAGTTTTACAATTTCTTGTGAATCTTAAATTATTTCAAAATAAGTTAGGTTTTAGAAAATCAATTTAAACTAAAGAGTGTTCAAGCATCTTAAAGGTCATACGGGATAGTATGAAACTGTTTTAAAAATATGCTGTGTTTTAAATATGTTCCCCGAACTTCTTGGGTTGAAAGCTTAATACACAGTGCACCAGTGCCTGGGTGTGAAACTTTACTGACAACTGTAGGAGCTGGCTCATTATCACAAGCATAGTTTTAGTATGTAGCAAGCTTAGCCCTTCTCTACTCTAGTCCTCTCTTGCCATCTGTCTCCCAGTAGGAGATTGTGTAGCCCTGTGACCTTCCTCAGATACATTCCACACTTTAAAAAAAAAAAAACATTGTGATCACATTCAGCATTGAGAATTTGTACCTGTACTTGACATATCTTGATTCTCATTATTTTCCCATTCCCCTGCCCTCCCTATAACCTCCCACCCCTATATATACATAAGCTTTCTTTCCAACTTTTTGGCTTTAAATATCCTACTTTTCTTTCCCTTATTTACTTTCCCCTACCCCTCTTTCCCTTCGAACATTTTCTTCCTATTTCATAATACCTGTCGTACATTTTGGAACTCAGTTACACTTTCAGTTTTTCATGCTAGAGAAACTATATGGTATTTACACATCTGTGTATTATTTACTTCATTTAAGAGTATGTCCTCAATGTACTTCCATTTGAGTGGAAATGACTCTTAATTTATCATTCTTTATGGCTAAGTAATACTCCATTTTATTTGAAAACACATTTTCTTTATTCAGTCTCCAGTTGATGGGCATTTGGGCTGTTTTCAAGAGTTTGCTATCATAAACTGAGTTGCTATAAACGTGAGTGTACAAATGTCACTGTGACCTGTTGCTTTTAATTCTTTTGTGTATATCCCTAGCAGGGGAATAGCAGGGTAAAATGCTCTTCACCTACAAAACTATGAGCCATATACATTTCTGCTCACTGAATTACCTTGCCATGCTGTTCAATTAAAGCTGCATTAAACAGATCAAGACAGATATATATATATATATATATATATTATAAGATCAAAATTATTATTGAACTACTGAGTTAAAATATATGAATGGCTCCCCTTGACCAATTAATGTTCAAGATCCAGTGCCATACTATCAACAAAATTCATAAATGACAATCTTAACCATTATCGTCACCCTACTTCATTGATAAGGAAATAGAAGTTCAGAGTTTTTCATACTGAGGCAATACACCTAGCAAATATTCAAGCAAAGGCCCACACTATTTTCACTTTGAAATGCTGCTAGTCCCACAGTTTTAAAGTTTTGATTGAAGAGCTCATCATGACTAGCTCATCACTCAGCAAAATTACCAAATGCAACTCTGTAATTTCACTTTGATGGCCCCCATCATGTTACATATTCTAGAATACACACACTCTCTTGTAATAACATTATAATTTATGTACTACCTGTAGATTAACAACTGGAATGAATTCACGGTGCATAATTGCTTAACAATTGTTAAGTTCTGAAATTTTAAGTAACTGAGGTCTCAAACATTCCTAGACTATATATTTATATGTGTTTTGGTCCTTATGAATATAAAAAAATAGAAACTCTAGGAGAAACATACACATTATTTTCAGTACTGTAATTTCTGTACCTATATATTTGTGCAAATGCCATCTCAAAATATTATATGTTGGCTGACATAAATGCTATTATCCTAGTTATTTTGACAAATTCACCAGTGCTATTTTCATAAATACTTTGTGTTCAACAACTGTGTTGAATTTTCTCTTATCTAGCAAACACACAGACTTATTAACAAATTAACTAAAAAACTTCAGTAAATTCACTTCAAAGCAAGTTACTTAGATTTGATGCTGAATGTGAATATTAGTTAATTTTTCAAATGTCTAAATGGTTCATCTGTAAAACCAAATTCTAATATAGTTCCTTTTCACAAACAAAGTAAATTCTACTCAGAAATTTGTTTCCTGTTCACTATAATGAATGTAATTTTATTACAAAAAATTCTAAGAAAGGAAGTCAGCTTATTAAAATTCTATTAGTACCCAATTTGAAAATGCTGTACTAGGTGGAATGTTAGGGGAATAGGCTTCAAAATATGTTACATATTCATCATACCATCGCATGGTGTATGTTGCATTACATCTGCATGTTTGATAGTGTGATATTTATTGCTCATGCAAATGCTCTGAGATGGATTTGCAGTTTCTAGGAATGGTGCACCAATAATATTAAAAATGATAATGACCTTTCAAGGTCATATTTTGTGTTTGCACAGTGGTTGACATTAAAGCTTAGAAAGTCAGATAGTAAGAATTAAGCTTAAAGAATTCAACATGATGGAATAGCACATTTAAGAATGAGAAATACTTGAACTTGTTCATGCTTGAAAGACACAGTAAGAGAATAGGTTCAAAAATACAGGAAGCAGAAATTGATAAGAAATAGACATCTTTTCTCTGGTAATAGAAACTGAAGATGTAAATGAGTCCTAAATATATGATAGATATTGTGCAGTAGCAAATATTCAAAGGGAAAGGGGTTTTAGGTGTAAGTAATGAGGGGAAAGAAAAAATGTGTTGGTTAAAAAAAGGAAACAAAGCTCATGTATATAGGGGCAGGGGTTTGAAGGGAGGGTAGGGGAAAAATGAGAACTAAGTCATGTCATGTACTGTACAAGTTCTCAATGTTGAGCGTGATCATGATGTGTATTTATAATGTACCAATAAAGATTCAAATTTATAAAAAAAGAAATAGACAAACCTGGGTGTGACTCTCATACATATTTATCATTCACCTGAGCTTTGGTGTCCTTGTCGTAATGGATGAATATTCATTATAATTTCCATGTAGAGTTATTGGAAATATTGAGATACTGTATGTAAAGATATCAGCATAGTAAGTATTCAGTAAACTAATACTCTGTACTTTGCCTTCCTCACTAATGTAAGGACAATGAACAGCCTGCCTGGATCAAATTCTTCTTGTGCATTTACTACCTGTGTGACTTTTATAAGCTGCATAAACTTTCTATGCTTTTTCTCTTGTATAAACTTCCTTTAGATAGAATATGTTTATATATGTAAATTACTTTAGAGTTTATTATGTGTTCATGCATATAATAAAGTTTGTCATCTCTTTTTTTTTTTTTTTTTTCCTTTTTGAGACAGGGTCTTGCTTTGTAGTTCAGGCTGGCTCTGAGCTGAGCTTACTGTGTAGTCCAGGCAAGCCTTGAACTCAGCAATCCTCCTGTCTCTGCCTCCCAAGTGCTGGGATTACAGGTGTGAGCCACCATGCCCAGCACTGTGGTATGTGGTGTTGATGGCTGGTGGGCGTGAGTCTCCACGCCCAGCATTATATGTGGTTACCAGCGATCGAACTCAGGACCATGCGCTTGTGAGGCAGGCGCCGGAACCACTGAGCTAACCCTCTGGCCCTTGTCATCTCTTTTTACTACTTTCTGTCATTATCATCAGAATGAATTTTTTAGAAAGAAGACTTGACCCAGAACTACTTTAGAACCCTTTTCTGTGCACGCTGTTTGCAAGAACATTGTCCACATTTTTTTTTTTTTTTTTGAGACAAGGTCTCGCTTTGGAGTTCAGGCTGGCCCTGAGCTCACTATGTAACCCAGGCAAGCCTCGAATTCAGCAATCCTCCTGTCTCTGCTTCCCGAGTGCTGAGATTACAGGCATGAGCCACCATGCCTGTCTATTGTCCATCTTTTTAACAAATGTTTCAATATCTTCAGTATTCACTAATCAGTTTGATAATGGTCAGTTTGAATATCACATATATGATAAAATAGATTATGAAGAGTATTATTTTTACAATGAAGTCAGTATTTCATATAAGTGAACAATGAGATATGAAACCTCCTGCAATAATAACTTAATTGGCCCAGCTCCACTTTCTGATAGCCAACTTTAATTAGAAGTTCTGAGTTCAGTATGACTTAGGTTTCCATCTGTGCTTTGAGGTACAACAAAAGTCCTTAGAGACCTCCCAGGATCAAGGAGAGGTAGGCATGAAGAAAAGGATACTAAACATGGCCACAGACTTCTCAAGCATCACTTTAAAGCACTCCAACAATTGAAATCAGTCTCACCCGTGTATATGGATCCACTGAGCTTACACAACCATATACGTATTATTTACTTGTAAGTTTTAAAGTAATCCGCTGCCTTGGTGGTATGCACATGAGAAGTGGACAAAGTGTATAATCTGTAATACCAGCTGGTGCTGAGGATTTCAATGCCTCCAAAAGATGCAGTCTAGGGAGCATTATCAGGTGCTGGGAGTCCTTCTCTCACAGCCAAGATGCCCCCATTTAAATCACCTTTGAACTTTGTTTTATGCTTGTATTGTGCAAATTCTAGTCTCCAACAGTTTCTGGAGTTACTTTGAACTTTCTCTTTTTCTTCTATGTTTTCTTGAATGATCCTTTAATTCCTCTTTATATCTAGCTCAAGTCTTTTTTTTCCTGAGGAATTTTTTGGAGTTGTGATTTTCAAAGGACTGGTTATATTGTTGAAAATATTATCTTTGAGGGAGCCTAGGTATCAGCTTCTCGGTTCCACTTTTACAATCAAATGGTGTCATTAGCCCTGGCCAATGCCTGACCTACAGGGAGGATAGCCTGTTGTTCCTCCACCTGGCAGAGGAAGGAAGGCTGAGAGTCTGGGAATAATATAGCACATAAATAGTGTGTGTGCCGGTATGACTTGGTGCACTGATACCAGGCGATTCAAATCCATACTGGATTCTCTTCAGTGTCCCTGAAACTCACTGTCGTGTTTTTTTTTAATGCTCTCTGAAGAATTTTGTTAAATGAGCTTCTGAATTCTTCTGTATCAGAAAAGACTGTCTAACTCTGGTCCTTTACTCATATAAAATGCCTCCCGTGTTTTCTGGTGCTGATGAACTTGCACAGAAACTTGGCGTGTAAAAGTACCTCATCAAGGTACTTAGTAGTTCTCCTACCGCAGAAGCAGGTCTTGAAGTAAAGATTCTTTTCTTTGCTGGGAGTTTATAGTTTGCAGATGTTAAAAATCAAGCTTTAGGATTCTCCTTGTTCCCGCCATCGAGGTTTCTAAGATGGCCCTGGGGGTGAGCTCGGCGAGAGTCTTGTCCGTCTTTCTGGCCGAGGCCTCAGCTCTAGCCTCCTCAGCTGATGCTCCCACCGGAGGAACTTCAAAACCCACTGTTCGCTTCATAAGCACAAGTCCCAATGGCCTCTTTGCAACTTTAAGCCGGTTAAATTTCAGTACCGTAAATCTCCTTGTCTGCTTCTTACTTCCTTCATTATAATTCCACCGCAGGTGATCTTACTACCCCCGGCGGTTCCTCTTTCCTTGTTTACTTTGAACATCATCGTTGAACCGTCTCATCTTCAACTGAACTTCAGCACCTAACATATGAACTGATACTATGATCCTATAGCTCTTACTTCCTGGTCTCAACATAAATGTCAGACGCTCAGGATGCCTTTCTGTACTTCCCAGCTGGATTTTCCTTATAAAAACTCATAGTTTTATCAGCATTTTGACAACTCATAATTATTGAAGTAAACTAAAGACTGTTGCCAAATTATATGTTCGTTATCCTTTCTTCAGCACTAACCAGTAAATTTCGCAGGGCTCTAAGATGGCTCACTTTGGAAGCAGATTGCAGTGTTTTTTTGGTATGCCACACACATTTCTGACATTCAGCTATGTTTGCGAACTGATTGTTGAGCTGAATTTTGAGTTCCCTAAGTGAATATCCACAGCAATTTGTAAATATCAACCTGAATGTCCCTGAGGCCCCAGAAGCATAAATTCAGAAAGTAAATATTATGTACCTTTTTTTTTGTCTCTATATAAATCTATGAACTCATTGTTTGTACAACTATTTAGATGCAAGACATTTCCTTTGTAATTTTCCCAAGAAATCTGATGAATGTACAACCTGAATAATAGATTCTGGAATAACCTAATTCTGATTGGGCTGCTGGTTTTGCCTCCTATGTTGGACCGTTAATATTCTACATTCTTGCTATACTCAGACTAGTCCCTTCAGTAAAAATAACATGCTATTCTTAGAGAAAGGCACAGACAATATATATTGGTTATACTTTTAATATGGAAAGGGGAATTTTACAAAGGAAGGGCTTAATTCTTTTTGACAAAGGTAAGATAATTATAATAATGAAACCTTTATTGGCGTAGCACGGGGAACTCTTGGTGTCTGAGGTCACGCTGCGAAGGCCGTGGGTTATTCCATTGTCAGCGGACAGCAGCTACCGGTGTCCCATCCACAAAGTTGGGACTTCCTCTTCTGAAACACCAGCTGTGACAATATTACCTCCTTACTTTTCCATACCTTGCCTAAATTTTCCCCAGATGGCAAGTCAAAGGAACAGATTCCATCATCTCTCTCTTGAATATATACTTGGCTGTTTTGGCTTGTTTATAATTTGTTTCATCATGACCCTTTAGTAAATTTATAGTATTCCTTACTGGGAATATTTCTAGACATATTCATGTCTAAAGGTTCCTATGGCTTTTCTGCAGAGAAACTTCTTTTCTATTATTAGAAATATATTTTCAAAAGTTAGAGGGGTTTCTTTTAAGTGGTTTCCTGCTGAGTATTCAAAGATATGCAAAATATATACTGCCCTGCCATTAAAAGTAATTTACAATTTGAATAGAAGAATTATTCCTGGTATAGCAAGGGTATGGAATTTCCCTGCTTCAAGCTGTGAATGACCAAAATCCAACAATATCAATCATGTGCTCAGTAGCCCAGTGGGAAATTAAGTTCATCTAAAAACTCTGTTATTTATATTGCAATTACTAGAAATTTTCTTGTACCCAAATAATTGAATAGGAAAACATCAAAATGGACAGAAATGCTTGATCACAATGACATTTTTTTTTTATGGACATGTCCCAAGAGGGAGAAAATAAAGTTTTCATTCAGTATTCCTCTTTGGAAGAAAAATTTAGAACAATAAAATGAAAGCAACATATTCTCAACAATTACACAGTGATACAGATCCATAAGTTGAACTATAAACCTCATAGAGGAGAAAGTTTGGGGTCTTTTCACATTTTTATACTAACTCCTAACTGCTTTCAATATATATATTAATATCAAAATGAATTTACCTTATATAACTGATGTTTGTTTTTATTTCATTTTTTCTCATTTTAGTCAGAAATGCATTTTCCTATAGGATAAAAAAAAAAAAAAACTCCGTCTAACCATTTAGTAGATATTATTTTAATTTTGAAATTGGGAAGAGATACACTTTAAATTTTTCGTATTTATGTTGATTGCTTGTACATTTTCTCATAAAAACCCAGTGGTGTGTTCCTTCACTCAGCCCAGTCTCTCTCAGGACTCTCTTTCCTGCCAAGATCAGCATATTTTAGGATGTTATTAGCTTGCAAAGCTAAGGCATTTGGGATTTGCTGAAAATAAAAATAGGTTTGAACTTGTTCATATTCACCTGCTGTTCTCAAGATGAAAACACTCAGGAAAGCAATTTGGAACCTCACAAGACTTTTTTATTTTTTTTTAATTTAAGAAAATTATTATGTTTAATGAAAGTATGTCAGTTCAATTTTGCAGCAGAATGAGGACTACTAAGCTTTTGACAATCATGTCCTGCAGAAACTTAAAATCTGCTTTTTGCTCTTATTTTTCTTACCTACCAATCATGTAAAGTTTACTTTAAGAAAAAAGCAGTATGTGAATATGTCATTTTAACTTTTCTCTGTCCTGAGACTTTACACAATTTCAGCAGATGGTTCCTATGTAGCATACGTCACTATCTCCAGTTCTCCTTGTCATATATTTCTCCCAGAGTGACTCGGTATTTGGCTTGAGGAAGGGAAAGTATGGACATAGTGATTAGAAGATTCCTATAACAACGTCCGTGCCAGAATTACTTGTTAGGCTAGTCCCATAATTTTTGGAAGTGGGATTTTTATTATCAGTTGGTGCTGAAAGACCATGGTGAACACGAATCTTTGACTGAGAAAGTTCTAGACTCAACTCTGTGTTTTGCTTCTTAGAACAGAGCAGCAAGATCAATCTCTGGAATTCAGTGTCTTAACCTGTAGCAAGGAGATAGTAACACATGTCTTCTAGATGGAACAGTTATGAAAATTAGGTGAGAGAGATGAGCTGAGATGGATCCAACATAGTGTAGATGCAGCATGGATGTTCTTTATTCCTCTTTTTCTCATCCACTTTTGAATCTGCTTTGAAAACGTACTTGTTTTAGCAGTGGTATCATGATGGTGTCTATTTGTCCCCCAAAACGATTTCCTTTTGAGTTTGCTGGGGTGTATAATATAGTTTAATATTTTATTTTGGAATAATTCTTACTAATTATACATATAAATTTGTTTCGATATTTCCGTACATAAAAATACCTTGTACGGATGAAATATGAATTATTTTTACAACTTCTGCCTATATCACAGTTTCATCCCACCAGAAATATTTTAGCAGAATACCCAGTCTAGAGGCAACTGTGCAGGTTTTAGTGGGGTGAGAGAGCAGTGTTTGCCACAGAGCCTGGCACCACTTACTTGTCATTTCCCTGCAGGGTTACCACACGCCTTTGTGCACGCCTTTGTGGGCTCCTTGGGGCTGTCACTTGGGATCCTCGTTTGTTACTGTGAGAAGGGGTCTTGCTGCTTCACTCTCCTGCCCAAGCTGAGCCCACACGTGCAGTCATCTTGCCTCCGTCTCCGGAGGGCCGGGCCTCAGGCATGTTCCACCACGACCAGCTCTGTGTACACTTAAAACCCTTTTGCCTGTTCACCTGGAGCAACAACACATAACCCAGTGGCTCCTTGCAGGCTCCTTTTATGCTTCCCTATGTCGAGAACCAAACGATGTGGGGAATATTTTCTCCCAACCCGTAGGATACTTTCCATTACTTTTTTTTCCTGCCCAGGGACTTTTCATGTTGAAGTACTTTGCCTGGCTTATTTTTGCTTTTCTTGTTTGAGCTCTTGGAATGATGTTCATAAAAACACTGTCAGGGTAAATGGCAAGATATTTTTTCCAATTTCTTCTAGAAGTTGAATGCTTTTAGGTCTCATGCTTAGGGCTGTGTCTGTTTGGAGTTGATCACAATGTGTGGTGGAAAATAAAGTCTCGTAAGGGGTTAATGCAAAAACTATATAAAAAAGCACATAACTCAGTAGTGGACAAAAACCAAAAGACATGAATAGGCATTTTTCAGATGAGACATAAATATGACTAGTATATAAAAAAGTACTTGGTATAACTAGTCATCAAGGAAATTCAAGTTAAAACCACAGTGAGATTCCAATCCCATGTTCAGATAGTTACAGAAAAAAAAAATAAAGTTGGTGAGGTGTAGAAAAGGAGAATCCTTGAAGAGGACTGATTTGGGTAAGAATGTTGGCACTGTGAGTATGGAAGATGCTATAGGGATTCTTGAAAAGAATGGAAACAGAAATATATGAGACAGTCACCTCTCAGAGGAAATAGGATCACTACCTCATGGAGATATCTGCATTCCTATGTTCATTGGTTTATCGTAGTATTGTTCACAACAGCTGGGGTATAGACACTACCTAAGTGTCCCCTGATGGATGAATGGAAAAGCATATGCATAAACTTTTATAAATGTGCACATTTGAGTGTGTATATGTATGTATACACACCATGGAATACTCCTCAGCTACTCACTATTTAAAAAGGAGACATTCCCAAACAGTACAGTGTTTGGATAAAGCTGCCAGGGCTTTATGCTAAGCAAAATAAACCAGTCACAAAAACAAAAATACTCTATGACCTTACTCATATTTAGAGCCTTTAAAAAACATCAGATATGTAAAAACAGAGTAGAGCAGTGCTTGCCCATGTGGAGAAGAGTAGAAAATGTAAGGAAGTTCAACAAATTGCACACACATCATCATGTAGGATGACTAATAGGATAATTAACCTACAAGCATAGTGGCCATAGTTCGTACTAAAAAACTGCAAACTGAAGTTACCAAGAAGATAGGTTTTAGGTGCTCCTAGCAAACACACACCTTGGAGACTGAGAAAGATAATGAATGGATTATTTCTTTGAATGCGGTAAATCATGATTGCACTATCCCTATGTTTATCCATATCCTGCACCTTCTGTATATGCATAGAGTGAAGACACGAATTGCGAGTGTAGCTTTGCCTAATGAATGAAATGGATACGTATGTTTTGATCATCTGCATTGAATATGCTTCCTATCCACAATGCTTCCTATGAACAAATCTTTCTTAAATTCCTAGTCATTGTACCTGGGCCCAGATACTCTTCTGGGTTGCTCTTTTCCAAAATACCCTGTCACATGCCCACAGAGGTGCTCCCTTCTGGAAAAGGAAGCCAAGGCAGACAACAAAACACTGTGATAAATAAAGAGGATCAGGAAAGGATCTGTGTGGTAAAAGCTCACGGTATTTAGTTGCTTGCCTTAGGGCAAAGAAAGAAGTACTGAGTCCCTGGGTTTATATTTGTAATTCTAAATACAGTATCATTTTCTACTTTCAGAGAATAAGACACACCAAGTTTAATAATATCTTTACCTTTTTGTAACCAAGTTATAAACATTTAGAAAGTATAATACAGTACCAGGATACCAGGAAAGACTCTCCCTTTCAGTTTGGTTCATTTGTCTCCTGAAAAAAGTCACAGTTCCAGTTATGTGAATCGACGCCCTTTTCACCTTTGAATATATCTCATTGGGTTTCACAGCGTTGTTCAAACCAGGCTCTCAGAGAAAAAAAGTACTGAGTTCTAAAAAAAACCTTCAGAGATTTTGGCAGATTCTAATCTGCCAAAATTAGATTGGACACTGGA
This sequence comes from Thryonomys swinderianus, assembly GCA_004025085.1. Taxonomy (NCBI): domain Eukaryota; kingdom Metazoa; phylum Chordata; class Mammalia; order Rodentia; family Thryonomyidae; genus Thryonomys; species Thryonomys swinderianus. The sequence goes on from PVIC010006712.1 coordinate 20,237, forward strand.
GCTTCTCTCAAAGAAAGAAGGTAGAATCCGAGAGCACTTCACTGTGCTCTCCGTGTGGTCCATAACGTGGCGTCAGGTGTGGGCTCTTATGTAACCTACGCTCCGGGACTCATAACACAGGCCAAGCTGTCAACAACGCTTGGGACCCTGAGATGCAGCCCCCTCTGTGTATAGTTTTCCATACAACTAGGATGGAAGCTTTGTCTTAATCTTTCACGTACGTTGGTCCATGTGGCGTTGGCTGCCTCTGCGTCTAAACAGGATGGGAATAGGGCGGGAAACTGTGGGGTGTGCGCAGGCTCCACTGATGAGAAGCACCTGTGTGCTGGGTTCGTAATCCAGCCACTCACACTGCGCAGCGTGTCGCTGAGCGGCTCTCCGGTGGTCAGGGTGCAGCCCCTGGGAGCTGTTCTATTCAACGCACTGCCCCTTGGATTTTCCTTTCCAGAGTGTATCGCTTAACCACCAAAAAGCATTTGACTTCGTGCGGAGGCCTGCCTACCAGTAGTGACATAAAAATGTGAGAAACTTCAGCTCGAAAACGATTCCAAATGTTTTATCTTACTCATGCCCGTTTCAGGCAAATACATACATAGTATTTAATTATGTAGTTCAATTTGCCACATAACTTGGTGTATGCAGCTTGATTTGGAGATACTCAAAGGTTTTTCAAGTTTTCTTATCTTTCAGAGAAATGATTTTATGTCTCATATTACTTTATAATCATGATTTGAATAGAGCCCTTCCATATCTGATTTTTAAAGTAAACCTCTATTAAAGTATAAAATATATCCACTTCTTTTCAAGAAAATAAAACTTGTACCACTTATATTTTACATAATCTCTATGTAAAATATATGCAAAATATATTAAAATTCTACACAGTGCATTCTGCCATAGGAAATAGAGAACATATCATTACTAGAGACCATGTACTTAATGATCAAACACATGTACATAAGGAAAGGAAATAATAGCAGTAAAATAAAAATTGAGGCAGTATTATTACTTTCTTTTGTAACATTTCATAGTTAAGCAGTAATTATTCATTAGAGAATATTTGTCTTCCACCTGAATTCTTGTTTCCATCTTTTTTTTTTCAAATTGGAAATAACTTCATTGACTTTGCCTTATGATAAAATTGATAGTTGCGCATTTTATGAACACAACAACATGTTCTTGTGTTTAAAGATCATTTATCACATACTGCCCAGGGCTCCTGCAGTAGGTCTCTGCTCCCACCTGCCCTGTGTCTGATGCAGGCCCGAGTGAACACACACTAAACACAGAAGTGAGGGAGAGGGCGTGGCCAGCACACCCAATGCTGGTGCAACTGACGAAAAGCGCTGTCCAATCTCAGGCACTGACTTTTACTGTCAATCACCTGTGATAAAGGAGTATGATTTCTAGGGAAATTCATGTAAACAAGGCTCATGAAAGACAAGGTAATGCACCCTCAAATTAGGAACAGAATAGACACATATTTAGTTGTAATTAGAACGTTGTTGTGGGAATGGAATTTGGGTTTCAGTAACTCTGAGTTTGGCACATAGGTTATAGCCAGACTCACTGCTCAAAACAAGAGAATTGTGCAGTTAACTCTTTATAGCCTTCTCTGGACATGATCAGTATTACAGTCCTATGCAGGGTACTATTTCCCTTTTCTTCTGTCCATTCTCCAATATTTGACTGTAGCAAGTATTAAAGATTTATGCTATCATAAAAAGGTTGTATACATTTTCAAGTTTTAGCTTACAATCTAAAATTATCCACTTAAAACTATTGGTTTGAGTTTCTGTTTTGTATGGTGTTTTCATATTATACAGAGTTTGCCATCATTCTTGGTAAAACTGTCATGAAAACTTCAGTATGACTTACTAACATTCAGAAGTTTCCCCTGATATATTTATTGTTTTAAAAAACACTTATTTAAGAAAATCTAGTACTTGAAAAATAACATACATAAATTTATATTCTAAAGGTCTTGAAACCTTTAAAATTGACTGATATATAACTTACCTCTATCAGAATTTTAAAGAAATGTGTTTTTCCTTATATTATGCACCACATATGTATTAAAATTCAGTTAAGATAATGCCTTTTATCCCATTAATACAGAACTCTGACACCTGCAAAGTGTTTCACATGAACTAGGGATTCATTAAAATATTTCACTACACAAAGTATCCCAACAGCCCCTTCCTGTTTTGTGTATCTGGTGCAAATAGTGAGAACTACATCTTTTCAGCCATTCAAGCTTAGTTGAATTGAATCACTTTATCTTTCTTTTATTCCCCCCTGTTGCTCAAGTCTCAAATAATTCTGCATTCTTTAAAACTCTATTTCCTTCTAGTTTTAAAATTAATAGTTCCTCTTGTCCTTCTCTTAGACTACTGCACCAACCTGTCATTAATCTACTCCCACATGAATTTTCATTCCTTTATAGATAAGTTCGTTTTTAAGGTATAACTATGACAATAACTATACACTGAGTCTAATATCAATTACTCTGTGGTCAACAGGATAAAATAGAGAATGTGCCAGGTTGTTATAGAGTCCAATCATCCCCTTCTTAAAACCCTTCACTAACCCTTTCTCAGTTGGACATTATCCACTTAGTTCCCGGCCCATTGTGACTTTACTATGCACCTTTAACTTGTGATATTTTTGCTTTCATCTCCAACATCAAAGGCAAGCCATCCTTGAAGGACCATTTTATACTCAACTTTGTGTTATAGGCTTTAATTCTGTAATTCAGAAAGAAAAGCACCTTCTGAACTTAGTTTGTCAAAGTATGCCTCATCCTCTCCATCTCTGTATCTGCCTTAATCCACATAGCTGTAAAGTCCTCATCAGAAGAAGCACTTAGCCCTGCACCCTTGCCCAGAAGTTTCCAGTAGGTATTCATGGAACATTTGTTGAGTTTAATTATTTAATGCCATATGTCATGACAAAACTAGCACAGTGCCTTTAATGGTTTCTTTACACTCCTGCTCACTCCATTTTAATTAATGCCTTAGTAATTCTTCATTGGCTATATCTACCGGTTTTCCCATGAACTCCTTTATTTCACCTATCTGAAACTGCCCTTGTATGTTTACCTAGGGGCTATTTCATCTTCAAATTCTCTTTGAACCTGATGCTCTGAATTTCTAGTTAATTTCCAAACTTCGCATAAACATTCCTCTCTGATTCAAAAAGTTTTCTCCTTCATCTTTATCCATTCTCTTTCTTAACCTTTCACACACACACACACACACACACACACACACACTCACTGGTATGGAGCTTGAGAGCACTGTATTACTTCTGTTATGGAGTACTGAGTATCATATCCTATGTTACGATTGGGTACTTCAGACATGAAATTCAATTTTCTTAATTGCTGACAGTAAGATGCAGTAAGAAGCAGGTGTCTTTATTAACTCCGAATTAAAGCCAAAAGAAATTTTACTTAGAATTAGATTTTTTAAATAAATTACAAGAAAAATAAATAGACAGTAGAAAAGTAATCCAGAGAAATTATTTCTCCAGATTTAATCACTGTGGAATTTTTATGACATTTTGATGTTAGAACCTTTATCTGCTTTGCTCACATTTTCTCTGTATGCTCTCAGTGAGTTAAAATGTATTACATTTATTACCTTATTTTTCAAGATGTAAATATTTCTATTAAAAAAAGAAAAAGGCACACATCTCTTGTTCAAGGCAAAGTTGGAACAAAATCATTTGCTTTCCCTAACCCAATGTTCTATATTCTCTAGATTCTGATTCATTGCTAGAAAAAAAGAGATATTTAAATAGTTTTAAAAAGTGAAAGAGTAGGCCTGGAGATTTAGCTCAGTGGTTCTAGCAACTGCCTAGCATGCGCTAGGTCCTGAGATCCCTCCTGATAACCACATACAACAATACCAGGCTCGGTGACTCATGACCACCAGCAATCAGTACCACATATCACTCTGCCAGGGATGGTGGCTCATGCCTGTAATCCCAGCACTTGGAAGGCAGAGGCAGCAGGATTGCCGAGTTCCAGGCTTGCCTGGGCTACATAGTGAGCTCAGGGACAACTTGAACTACAAAGTGAAACCCTGTCTCAAAAAAAAAAAAAAATGAACAAGTAAATGTACTAAGAAATCAGAAAATATATCAGCACAGTTATGTACAGTAATTTTTATTACCAAATAATATAATTTTTAAAATAATTTGATCATTTCCAACTCAAAAAGAAGCAAACATATCAGATTACATGTCATTTACTTCTACTCCTAAAAATAATCGAGTACTAGATGGGTCCTGGGGGAATGTGGAAAAAATGAGAATTAAGTCATGTTATATACTGGTACAAATTTTCAATGTTGAGTGTGATCATAATGTGTGTATAAAATGTACCTATATCACAATAAAATTTTTTTAAAAGAATGTGGAAAAGAGATGGCTGGCTGGGTTCACTGAGCTATGTAAATGTCTAGAGAATGTGTTTAGCTATAACTATGTATTGATTCAATACATTTGTATTGAATATAAAAAGCAGAAAGCGATCAAATGAGCCAGAAAGACTGCCTTACCATAACCAGGCTGATGCAGGTAGGTAAATAAAGAAGCAGAGGAAACACAGCTCATAAAATATGATTGCCAAGTTGAGAGGGAGGGAGAGGAAGAGGAAGAGAAGGGAGGACAAAGAGGAAGAGCAAGAGGAAGAAGAAAAGGAGGAAGAAGAGAAAGGCAGAGGAAATAATCAGCCTTTAATGGGTAATTTGAAGACTGGTCCAAAATAGCAGGTAAACAAGTAAAAAGGAGTGAAAAATCCATGTAGAAACTAAAATCTAGAAGATTAAATCAAAGCAAAATCAAAGTTTGATGGTTGAAGTGTGGTGAAAAGGAAAATATAAATGAAGATCAAAGTAAAAAGTGGGAAATGATATCTAGTGAAAGGGGAAAAAACAAAAATTATGCATGATTTGTACTTGAAATAGGGTGGAAATATGAATTAATTGTGAAACTCACTGAATTATTAAGGATTTCATGTCTGCTATTCACTTTGTGACAGTTAATAAGATTTGAAATGGCAAGTTTAAAAGCAACAAATGAATAATAAAATGATAAAAGAAAGGAAGAAAATAACTCCAGATTAGCTTTTATTACATAGTAACTTGAGAAAAAAAAAACAGAAACAAAAACCACTTTAAATGGAACAAAGACAAAAACTATATGGAAGAGCAGAAAGATGATCAAACTTTGATGATCTAAGACTCATCTAGGCCTGGAAATAAATGCTTAGAAATTTGTGGTTTAAATAAATGCCCGATAGAAATATTAGGTGTAGACAATACAAAAATTACTGCAGAGTATCAAAGCAAAAGAAAAAACAGGGACTCACAGGGAAGTACTGGCCCTGAGCACAGTGAAGAGAAAGTCCCAGAAAGCAGTAAATATTTAACCTAGAGAAGCCACAAAAGCAGGACAATGAAGGACTAAAATAAACAACACTTAAAAGAGACAGACACAGAAAGAATATTAACCAGACACAAATGTATCATGCATATTCGTGCAGGTAAGAACCAGAAGACAAGAGGAAGTAAAAATTAATGTGTTAGGTACACGTTCAGTGGCTCGTGATGAATACATTTTCTTTGTATTGTAACGTGTACTGATACAATAGGTGCAGCAAGTGTAGTTACAGTTGACACCCAAAGTTCTGTCTCCAACATTCCAAGAGCGGAGCTCATTCCTGTGGAGTGGTTTGCTGAGGCACAGCGGAGCCTGAGCTTTGCATTCAGCGTTGATTTGGCCCTGCTCCATAGGGTGCACTGGGGGTGGGTGCTACAGTCCACGTATGGGAAAGAAAAACGGGAGGAAGCAACCAAGAAAATAACAATTAGGCACATGAAAACCTGAAGAGAAAGAGAGAAGATAACACATAAGCAGTAGACGGTTTTGCATCCCAGGCACTAAGCATCGACCGGAATCTTCTATTGAAATTCTTCTCTGCACTGCTTGCTTCGTTTTGAGCACAGCCATTCATCAGTTCTTTCATGCTGGTTCAATTAAATCCTAGAGCGCTCCAAGGCAATGTAGCATCAGCGCCGGTGAAGAATTTCAACTCTGCAAACAGGCCTGTAAATATGCTACTGGGGATAAATTGGCCATCAGGGTGATAGAGAGTAGCAAAGGAAAATGTGTGATTACAGCTAGTTTTAGCGTGCTACAAAGCTGCTGAGCCATTACCTGTGCACAGGAACAATGTTTCGGCCTCCTCTGCTTATGCAGCATCTCTGCTCTTCGTGTATTAGCTATTTGCAGGCAAAAACCCCGCCTGATTTATATTCTCACTTAGTTATTTTCACAGTAACCCTGACCTAGATTTTTGAGGAACTAAAAACTAACTGACCTCCCTCCCCCAACCATTTCCCATTGTTTACTGTTGTTCTCTTTATCAAACTTCATCCTTCTGGGCTTTCAGGTCTGGGGGCCATAAGGACACCGGCTGGTTTTATGTTGCCCTTAAAATTTAACAGAAAAATGGTGTGCTCTGCACTTTAGAGTTTTTCTATTTTTACTTCCTTATTTTTCTATAATATTTAGACCATTTATTTTATGTTGTAGAGAGGAAAATTTGGTTTAAAAATGTAATCCTTGTCTTCAAAGCAAATACTCTTTTTTTTTTAAAAAGTATGTTGTCTGAAGGGAAAATGTTTTAGTCATATCAAAATCTGTCCTTCAATATAATAGTAATGTATAAAATTTCCATATTAATAAAGGGAAATAACTTTAAGCTCATAACTTTCTGGTACTAATTTGTGTTTAATAAACACAATTGGATTAGTTCCTGAATAAAAGATAGATGCAGGACTTTTTATATTTAATAAACCTCTAGAGCCTTTGGGTTTAAGAGTTTTTCAAATACCCCAAAATTATAAATCCAACCATGGAATTGTTTTGACATTGCTAATCTTAAAATAGTGTACTTTAGACTTTCATGTATTGTTTCTAATATTAAATTCATATAAAATCATATTTTGTGTTAAATGTGATACGTAATAACTCATAGCCCAGAAAATTTCTACAGTCGTCTGTATTCACTTACCAGTCGGCAGTTTCTTTTGCTACTGCTTTTCCTATTGTTAGAAATCACGGTCCTACTTACCCAAAACGTAGATATCTTCATTGCATCATGAGAAGTGAATACAGAAAAGTCAACTCCATTCATGTACCTACAAATAAATATAGTTCAGCAGAATTGTGTTAATATTGTCTTTAAGTCTAAAATCTGGCCTTTCAATCATAAATTTCATTTTAAAAAGAAATAGAAATACACTTGTTACATATTGACTTCTCATAAAGGGTATTTGAAACAGTCTTAAGATGCAAAAAATGCCTCTTTTATTAAAAAAAAATGTGAAAAGGAAATATTTTAAATAGATGAAGACCTGAATTGGAGTGTAGTTAGAGTGAGAGTATAGTTGGAGATTTGCTCCATTTTTCTTTATCTTTTACTAGTAATCTGTGTTCAGGATTTTAGGATGTCTTTTTCCAGAGTGAAAATAAATATTTTCTCATCTTATATATAGAATGTACTATAGAGAAATAGCTATGCTCTGATTATGTTTACTGAAAAATACACCTCAGGTGTGTGGTTTGTACAATTTCAAGATTAGTTATTTTAAAAAGAGGTCTTACTAACTTTTGATCTGAACTATCTATAAGAATTTTAAAATTTATGTTTTACATTCAGATTAAAATCAAATTATCGATGCCTAGATTTCTTTCAGGAAACCTTATGGTTTAATCCACTTTCCTAGCAAAGTTGCCAGTTGAGTAATTTACATGAAAGAATTACCTCTCTCCCTAATCTCTCAAGTTCGAAGATTAGGGTTTGACTATCTTTCATATTATTTCTCCCGTGGGCTTGAGTTTTAACATTCACCCAGACAACTCAACAGCCCAGGCCTGCACCCATGTGTATTCACCCATAACCCCTCATGGATACTACTAACGTAGCATCATAAAGCTTCACCAGCCAAGACGCTTTCTTGACTAAAACCCACCAATACCTTCCTATTTCACACAGATAAACACACAAACTCCTTACTTGGTCCTTCATGAGGCTAAATGTGGTCTGGATCGTCATGGTTTTAGTGACCTGCAATCAACTGTAGTCAGAAAATATTAAGTAGAACTTACAGAAATAAATACTTCCTCAGTTTTAAATTGCCTCCCACTCTTGTCTTCTTGTATCTTACCTGGATCCGTGGATCCTCTGTCTAGAGTATCCATGCTGTATACACTACCCACCCATTAGCCACCTAGCAGCCCTCTGGATTATCATGTTCTTGTCCTCTTATTTCACTTAGTAATGGCCCACAGCATCAAAATAAGGATGCTGATGATTAGGAAATGTCAAAAGGAGGAGCCATGGGAGTTCTCAATGAGGAAAGAAAAATTTGCATGCTAAGATTGCTACTATTTACAGTAAATCTTTATTTATTTATTTATTTTTTTGAGACAGGGTATTGCTTTGTAGTTCAGGCTGGCCCTGAGCTCACTATGTAGACCAGGCAAGCCTGAAACTCAGCAATCCTCCTGCCTCTGCTTTCCAAGTTCTGTGATTACAGGCATGAGCCACCATGCCCAGCAGTGTGGTATGTGCTACTGATTGCTGGTGGGCATGAGTCATCACATCCAATGTTCTTGTATGTGGCTACCAGGGATTGAACTCAGGACCTTGTGCTTGCTAAGCAGGTTCCAGAACCATGAGCTAAATGTCCAGCCAGTAAGTCATTTTTAAAGAGAGAACACGATAGTGTCACTTTTATTGTGGTATATTGTTATTGTTGTTCTATTTTATGATTATGTTCAATCTCTTACTGTACCTAATTTATAAGTTAAAATTGATCAAAAGTTATGCTAGCTGCAATTTCCGGGATCTGTTGAGAGATCTCCGTATGTATCCCCCAGGTATAAGGGAACGCTGATGGAATAGATTCTCGGTAAATACTAGCTATAATAACTATAATCATATTTTTCATAGTATTGGTTATGCAATCCTTTTTTTTTATTGAGTTTATTGGTACATTTTAGAGACACATTATGATCACCTTCAACACTGAGGATTGTATCTGTAGGTGATGTATCTGATTCTCATTTTTTTCCCCGCACTTGTATATACATAAGCTTTATTCCAACTTTTTTGCTTTTACTACCAAACCTTTTCTTTCTTTTTCTTTTACTTTCCCCCAGCCACTTTTCCTTATTTATTTAATCTTAGAAAAAAGGCTGAGATATACCTAATTTTTATATTCAAAGATATACAAGATGCAAAAACAAAAATAAAGGGCAACCATGAGATTACAATATAATGAAAGGTAATAAATATTTAGCATTGACTGTTTTATGATCATATTATTGCTTTGCACAGATTCTTCAATTTTAGTCTTATCTCCAATTTTACATAGACAGAAAATGGAAATTCAAGAATCTAAGCAACTATTGACAGGAATGTGTCATAAAATCACAGTCTCTGTGTCATTTAAAGGCCCACAGAAACCTACACGGTCTGGATGCAACCATTCAAATACCATGAAGGGCAGAAGAAAACAAAACAAAACAGAATGGATGTTGAACTATTAAAACAACAAATACAAATAAAGTGGCTTAAGTCAAGTCAGTAAACAGAGCTAGAAGGGTATTGTATATAAGATGATTGGAGGTAAAATTTGCTCAAACACATCATTTAGACCTTGGAGGGGGGTTGTCCTGCCATAAATTCGCTGACATAATTTAGTAAAACATGTATGCTTAGTTGATACTGGCATAAATTAAAATTCAGAATGGCCTATCATTGCTCAAGAAAAACCCTTTCCCAGAAACTAAATGGAAATGCCTTTATCTATAAAAAGGGCTTTCCAATAATGTTAAGCAGGAGTGATTTTGAAAGAGACTCACTGTGACACAGCAAGGGGATATACCGGCATTTAAAATGCAACTTCAGGATGCCTGGACTGACCAATCACATAGCAGTCACACAATAATGGGGTTCTGTTCTTGAAATGCATCACCTCTTCAAGCAAGGAATGGTTCTCTGTGCTCATTTGATTCTTTGCTTCTGAAGCACTACAGAGTCTCCACATATGGAAGACAACTCTCAAGTCTTGGGATTTATAGAAAAAGGCAAATAAAATGAGGTTGGTCATGGAACATGAAAGCATAATGAAAAAGACAAATATGAACATTTCAAACATAAAAAGAGAAATGTTTCCTTGTATCTTTGTCTCTGTCTCTCTGTATTTCTCTGTATCTCTGTCTCTCTCTCTCTCTCTCACACACATACACACACATAGTCATCTATTGTCTTAAACACGCCAATATTGATCATCACATGAACATGACTAAAAGACTGATGTCACTATAGGAAAAACTATGTCAGTGAAAATCTATGCATTGTCTGTAGTGCAAGTTTTGACTTTGTAGTTTGTTTTTATTATAGTCATTTTATAGCTTTATAAATTGTATATTATTAATCATGAAAACAAGTTCTTGTCTTTAAATATTTAGCTCCATCTTGTCAGGTAGCCATTCGACTAAGTCCCCCTCCATTTATGTATTTATTTTAATGTTTTTGATCTATAATATAGTCCTTCTATAGTTTTTCTTTTGAATCTATTTTAATATTTTATTATATCATTAAATATAATTACTAGCGTGCTGTGAGATGAGATAAATCCCCAAACACCAAGATATGGAGGTCCCCTGATCATAGCTTTCCAAGAGCCATGTTATATTTTAACATTTAGACTCTCATTTTATTTAGCGTGAATTTCAGCACTAACCAGCCTGGAAGGAGGCATGCACCTTGCAGTGAAGCAGGGTGTAAAATAAACACCCTGGAGGACTGTGTCAGTGCTGCTTCTACAAAACTACTTGAACCATTTGGTGAAAAGGTGAAAGCAAAAGTCAGACTTTTAAGATAATGGAGAAGCAGCACACACACTGATACTGAAAACATTAGCTTGTAGTCCAAGCAGAAACTATGTACCCAGACTATATTCTTGGAAAATAGGTGGTCAGAAAATTAACAATTTCCACCAACTAAGCCAATTTGCATGCCCATCAATCACTTGCAATTTGCAAGGAAGGGAACACGATTAGCAAGAATGAACAAGACTAGCATCTCTGTGCTTATTTAATAATCAGTCTCAAAGGCTGTGCTGTGGATAGTTGTCCACTGAAACACCTTTTTGTAAAAAAACCCACATCGTGTTATGATTTAGATGTGAACCTCCTCGGAGGTCTCATGTGTTCTGAGGTGGGACTTTTGGGAAGTGAATAGATCATGTCTAGACAATACTTAGCTGTGACAGATGGATTCCAAGCTAAATGTGTATTGGAGATGCTGGTTAGAAGCTGGTCACTGTGACTCTAGAGAGTATCTGTCTCCCCCCAAGGTTTCCCTTTCTCTTTCTTCTTCCTGAGCACCATTGCGTGAGCATATTTCCTCTGCCCAACCCTTCCAATATGCCACTGCTGCCTTGCAGCCCTCCAGCCATGGGCAGAAAATGTGAATCAACATAAAACTTCTCTTCCCTTAAATTAAGTGTGTTGATATTTTGTTTCAGTGATGAGAAAGTGATTATAAAGGAGAAAGTGTCATTGTTAGTCTTAAGCTTAATTATGAATTTGAATGGCTTGGAAACTGCATAGGGATATAGCGAAGTACTTCTAGGTATGTCTGAGTCCAAGGTCTCAGGTGCAATCTTGATATTTGTATCTGGTCTCTGGTCTCTTCCTCTCTTGCACTACCTTGCTCTGCTTCCCAGATGTCATGAGCTAAGAAGTTTGTTCCAGGGCCTGAGATTTAGCTCAGTGGTTCCAGCGCCTGCCTCTCTAGCGCAAGGCCCTGAGCTCGATCCCAGTAACCACATACAATCCTGGGCGTGGTAACTCACGCCCACCAGCAATCAATACCACATACCACAGTGCTGGGCGTGGTGGCTCACGCCTGTCATCCCAGCACTCAGGAGGCAGAGGCAGGAGGATTGCTGAGTTCCAGGCTTGCCTGGGCTACATAGTGAGCTCAGGGCCAAAGTGAGACGCTGTCTCAAAAAAAAAAAAAAAGAAGTTTGTTCCCTGGGGCCCTTTCACTCTGAGCTTCTTGCCTCAGCGAGCCAACCATAGGTAGAAACTTGTTGCACAGTAAGCTAAATAAATCATTTTTCTACCTTTAAGTCACGGTGGTTGGGTATTTGGTCTCAGTACTTAGGAAGCTGACTGATACATTCCTGATCACAAAATATGTCTAATCTCATTAGATTACATACTATTTATGTACCAAAGAGCATAATACACCCAGTAGGTCTTAACTGCTTTAATGAAAATGTTCACAAGTGATCACAGATTTGTCAAGGCTTTTCAGACTAAAAGGCAACATCAACAGCCAGCATCATATTGCAGCTGTAGTGTCTCAAAATTTGAGCAAGTTCCTCCCTTTTCAAGTTCCCCCAATGAATTTCAGGTCTCTGGCGTGTCAGGAATTGAATATCATCACACCCTAGGAGAGCCAATGTGTGATTAGAAACTGGGGAGCTTCTCAAGAGAACTTTGTTAGGCTTGGTTGACTCCAGTTGTCAAATATGGCATTCCAGGTTAGATTCTCATTGCATAACACATATTTTCAATTATGTCCAGGAAATCAGATTGTCTTTGATTCTTTAAGATTAAAAACTGGTTCACAAAAGTTTGATTTGTGCTTGAAGGAGCAGTCTACTAAAATGCTGCCAGTATAGAAAGCTTAAGAGATCGTCCTTATTTACCTAGAAAAAAATGCAACAATAAAACATCAAAAATATTCCAAAGCGGGTGTGGTGGCTCACGCCTGTAATCCCAGCACTCGGGAGGCAGAGACAGGAGGATTGCTGAGTTCGAGGCTTGCCTGGGCTACATAGTGAGCTCAGAGCCAGCCTGATCTACAAAGCGAGACCCTGTCTCAAAAAAAAAAAAACAAAAACAAACAAACAAACAAAAAAATATTCCAAAGAAAAAACATAATTATCCCTCATCAGTGTATTGATTCTTGTGTTGTAAATTCTTGCTCCATCATTAATTCACAATTTCTTCTGCTTCTTGACTAGTGTTTTAGAAATCCTGACTTAGTTCACTGGTCTCATCATGAGGTCTCAAAGTTGTTTAAGCAACACCCTAAAATCTGTACCCAAGAGTAGCTTGGAGAGCAGGTAAATCTCATTCCCTTAGAAACAACCATCTTCTCACGCTTGAACATACTCTTCCCTCTGCACTTGTGTTTAAATTTTCTCTTCCTATAAAGACACCAGTTCTTTGGACTAAGGCTTATTGTAATAAGCTCAGTACAACTGAATTACTTCTTAAAACCTCCCTTTGCCTCTATAAAGATTTTCAGCTGCTACAGGAAGGGGCAAGAATGTTAAGTATGTTTCAAGCAGTAGAGCTGGGGGAGGAATAAATGACAATGTGCCATTTAATGGAATAAACATTTTACTTAAACCAGGTGTGCTGGCTCACACCTGTCATCCCAGCACTCAGGAGGCAGAGGCAGGAGGATTGCTGAGTTCGAGGCTTGGCTGGGCTACATAGTGAGCTCAGGGCCAGCCTCAACTACTAAGCGAGACCCTGTCTCAAAAAAAAAAAAAAAAAAAGTTTTGTTTAAACATTCAGCATGTAAATCATTGATGCCTCATAGGTAGCAAGAACATGGACATATCTATAAAAACTTTTAATCAGCATTTTATTTCTGAAATACCTGTATTAACAGATCTCACACTTATAAATTTAATCTATCAAAGACTAAATATATCTTCTAATTAGTATTTTCACACAACTCGTATATTAACCCTATCAAATAGTCCTTGTTTCCTGCTTTTTTCTCTTTGGAATGTGGAAGAACAAATCCTAATTGCCTTTCCAGGAAATGTGTGGTGAAATCTCAAAGACAGTTTTGGTTAGAAAGTACACAGTTTAGGACTTGGGAGTAGGAAGGCAAAATACTGAAAGTTATCAGGTGTAAATGCTTGATGAAGATAGTATCCTAGGCAGCTCAGAAACAATAGTTAGCTATATAAACAAGGAAACTGAAAGATTTTAAAAGTAGATAGAGTGATCATAAACAATTTTTGCTCTTCAAAACATGAAAATACATTTTTTTTTTAATTTTTTTGAGACAGGGTCTTGCTTTGTAGTTCAGGCTGGCCCTGAGCTCACTATAGTGCCCAGGCAAGCCGCCGCGAACTCAGCAATCCTCCTGTCTCTGCCCGCCGAGTGCTGGGATTACAGGCGTGAGCCACCACATCCGGCATTGAGAATACATTTTTAATGAAGAAATGACGAAGTCGCATGAATTACAGGAAATTATCTGATAGGAGATACAATGTTTTCTTTCCAGGTACATTATTCAGAAGGTGAAGAAAATCTTTTCATAAACTCTTCATGAGGCTAGAGAAATAGTCCTGGAAAAATGTAAACATGGTCTTTTTATGAGATTCTTATAAATAAGTATCATATTTTAATTCACTTTGGCTACTGTGAACTTTACATAATTGATAATGAATTCAGGTTTTGTCTCACAACTATTTGACTTTAAAGCAAAACCATGTCTTTAATAGATGTCAATTCAGTAAAGTCTCATTAATGTATATTTTTTATGCTGACTGATATGTTTGTGTGGTGAAGAAAAACCCAAGAAAAACTTCTCCACCCACCATTTCATTAGCATCACTCACCTAACACTCATTTTTGTTTAAAAAAGAAAAGCCATTTACTTTGGAATGGAAAAGAGCATCCTTAATTCAATATAACTTATTTAGTTAATCATGTGGCAAATTTACAGGACAGTATTGTTATTGCTCCATAAATTCAAGAGCAAAAGAAAGATTGCCCTATTGGCTTACAAATCATACGGGATTATCAGATTCTGTGGGCACTTTTCTTCATTCTTGCTCAGTACCCATCCATATTCAAACTTTGACACATACTACACATTGTGGGTCAAGCAGATTGGTCAGAGGACTAGACATATAACCCAGAAGTTAATTGTCAGCCAATATTGGGCATGAAAAGGAAGGGATGGAGTTGGGCCCAAAGCTTTTCTTTTAGACAGAATTCTAATAGGCTGTTCTTCCTTCTTTAGAACAGCAGCACATGTTCAGATCACTGACCCTGGAGCAACCACAAGGTCTCCTCGTGGCTCATTATAACACACTGTATTTTATCATATTTCACTTTATCATGGGTCACTTCCTTGTATGGCCCACACTTAACACTGTGGGCTTCAGTTCATGAAATAACTAGCATCTCAGACTCTACTCAAGGACTTGGACTGAAGTACTTCCTCTCTCCGCTACTGTCTAACACTGCATCGAGTAAACACATTCAGAATATAAACACACACACACACAAATCAGATTATTAAAACAGCTATCATACTGTGCAGAAAATATGATTGCTTGACTATGAAACAAAAGAGAAGCAAAGGATAAATCTTTAGGCTAAACAGAAGAGTTTAATAAAGTCATCCACTAAAATATCAAAATATAAGATTCAAGTGTGATTTTTTATCCAGTACTTAAACACTAGAAAATGTGAATTAAAGGACACAGTTTAAAATAGCAGCAAGATCAAATCTCCTTGGTCTAAATATGATAAATGTTACTATATGAAAAAGCTAAAAAATTGACTATAATAAAATCAAATTAGATGTAGTTAGTATATTTATGGGAAAAGAGATAATATGTTTAATCTTACTCTGTGGATTCCACACAGTGCTAATAATTCCAACCCAGGCTCTTCAAAATGGGCCAGCTGATTCTCAGCTTACCATGGAAATGCAAGCAGGATGAAAGAAAGTAAAAATGGGAAAGAAATAGCCCTATAATACTATAAAAAGTCATGGTGGTATAGTGGGCAAGAATCATCCAGAATCAGGTTTGTGTGTTTATGGGGTATCTTAATATATGGCAAAAATCAGAATGGGAAATGGTTTGATAATGACAGACTGTGCAGTACATGTCGTTGGACAACTGCTGCTTCATAATTCAAAAGACAAAATGAGATTCTTATGCATGGCACACAGAAAAGGTTACTTTGCCTGTTAAACTAAAGGCAAACTTAGGAAACCATTAGACTAAAATTATAAGTGAAAAGGTTTATAACCAACAAATAGAAAAGGACTTTTTGAAGAAAATATTAAAAGGTAAAAACAATGGCAAATAATTTATGTATCAAAATACACTAAACTTTTTCAGTCTTTCGAAGTACAGTAAGGAGGTTGAAGGCAAAACTCTGATGTATAGAACATAAAGGAAATGAATAATATGTAGTTGAAGAAGTCTAATATTCAGAAAAATTCTAAGTCCCAAGGCAGTAGGCAAAATGTCTTGCAGAACACCAAAATGGTACCATTTTTTAAAATTGAGCAGCACATCCATCTTAAGAAAGAGCCCTATTCATCTTCTGTCTGCTCACCATGTATTTGCATGAATGATGCATTAGGTTGTGGTTGGTAAGAATGAGCCTCATTACATTATTCAACCACATTTTGCTGCAAGACATACTGGGCACATAATTGTAATCAGTAAGAATTAAGTCTATCTAGGACATAAAGAATTTCTAGTTCCTTCTTAATATATATTAACTTTTTAATCTATGTACTGACATACATTCTCTTTGAAATATTTAAAACATTATACTTTATTCTTTACTACACATTTTTAGACAAACAATTGACATTTAGAAGTTATTCTAGAAGAATTAATTTTTCCTTCTTCCCTTAGTTGAGTGGTGTGTGTGTACATTGTATTGGATATGAGATTACTGAATTTCCTAAATTATTCACTTACTGACAGTCTTAAATGTATGCAAAAACATGAACATATGTATTTACATGTGCATGAGTATGTGTGGGATTGTGGTTATGGGGCAAGGAAAGAGAATAGTCACAAATCAGAATCTAACATAAAATTGTTTCAGCTATACCTAAACTGGCAAATTGGCGAATTAAGATCGAAATGAAACACAAGGCCTGTACCAAATATTTTATGATCTTAAATTCCATGCAATTATTTTAAGGGGTTAATTTACTCAGTTCATGCTCATATTTTAGTATAGCAGTTAAAATATTTGATAATGTATTTAAAATGTTTCCTGCAATGTTATCATAGTTTCATAATTTATTAAGTCTAAAATAATATATATCAATATGCTTTTATAACCTTATTATGTAACATTATTTTGGTATTACCCAGACTCTTATAAAATAATTACAATATTCCTTTCTATAACATTCAAATATTCACTTATGTATTTAAAGTTCTACTTAATGCCTTAAATATATATACTTACAAATAATAAATAGCTAAAATATGGAAGAATGCTATAAACTGTAATAGTTATTTCACAGAAATTTTATGTATTTCTAGTAGAAAATCAGGATTAATCAGCCAGGCAATACTTCATATTATGGCTATTAAACATTTTCACACTTTGATTTAAATATGTGATAAGTATTGGGTTTACTCAGAAAAGAACAAACACAATATGTAATCTAAACAGGAATGTTAGAGGGCAGTAGTTCAGTGGTAGAACCGCTACCTAGAATGAATCAGGCCCCGCGTCCCATGTGTGACATGGAATTGAGAAAGAGAGACAGAGTCAGAGACAGAGAAACAGAGACAAAGAGATAGAGAGACAGAGAAAGAGAAAAAGAGAGGGACGGAGAGAGATTTTGAGATTCTGCAGTCAAGAATAGACACCCCTTAGATTTTCTTTGAGCCAGGGTTATAGGAGTAATAAGCATGACTAATGTGCCGAGGAACTCTTTCTAAGGCCTCATTATTTAATACTAAATGGCAATGATAGCTAACAACATTCATTTAGAGTAACCTGTGTCCCAGAAACTGTGCTAAGTGCATATTCTCATAATTACCTTTATAATCTGCATTTTACAGTTGGGATTCTTCTGAATCTGAAAGATTCAACAGACTGCTCAAGATGAAAGGCAGAGTGGGAGGCACAGCCCAGATCCAAACAAAGCCGCTATGTTCCACATATTTGCTTTTCCAATAGCAAACACCAAGCTTATGTTTTTATATTTTTCTAAGTTTAATGATCATTCTGTGTGTTACAGTTTGCTCAGACATGCAGGCACACTAAGGGTAATGGTGATTAAGAGGTATTTTTTAATAGGAGTTACAGTTGCAGAATATTGAGAAAGGTTAAGGGATAAAACATCCTGAAAGTGATACTGGAGAGTTGGATAAAAGTCACGGAAGTCACCATCCGAGGACAATGAAAAAGTCTACTGGACATGGCTGCTTGTCTTCTGCGTATCAGCCTGGAACCCCTGTATGTGAATGAGGTGGACAATTGTAGAGACAGAGGGAAGAGGATAAAATGCAAACTGAGGCCCGGCATAGTGCCCGGGCCTCACAGGACCAATGGTGAAGAATAAAGCAAATCATGGGGCTGGGGATTTAGCTCAAGTGGTTCTGCGCCTGCCTTGGAAGCAGAAGGACCTGAGTTTGATCCCTGGTACTGAAAAAAAAATTAAACAAATAAATAAATTGAATGAATAAAGCAAATCCCATATTTGAATCATATATAAATAATACTAACCAAAATTTTTCAAAAGCTCCAAAAGAGATCAGAACGTATGACATAAAATAGAAAACACAAAACTAAAGATTAAAAACAAATAGAATAATCCAATTAAATCTAGAAATCAGGTACATTTAAATGGAAGGAATGATAATTTAAACAGGATATTAAGGCCATAAATCATTTACAAAGTTATAAAAACACTAAAACCTTGGAGTTGAGCGGTAGAGAGGCAGGAGCAAATGTAATTGCATCAGTATTAACAAGTTGCCCTAAATTTTATGTATTTAATACATGTGCAGCACAGTGCTATCCCTTTCTCAGTGTACAATCTCATTTAATCCTAAAAGCGTGCCCATAATTAAAGCGTCTTAATCCTGGTTGTAAATGACAAAATTAAAGTGTAGTGACATTAAGTAATTAGTCCAAGGTAATGAAGAAGCTGAGGTTCAAATCCAAACATCCTGACAAAATTTTCCTTATGCTATTCTGACAATAACCTCATTTTGAAACATAATTGAAGGTATAATTTAATTCATTTTTTACTTTATTCATTATCTTTTATATTACTTGCTTTTTAAAGAGATAGTTATTTTTGAAATGAGTTCATTATTCTACCACACAGACACACAAAAAATGTACTAATGTAATATAACATAAAGTTTAAGAGTAAATGTCTTAGCTTAGTCTTTTTATCAGTAATGGCAGAACCAGAAAGTTCAACTTCAGTCTTGAAATATAGACTAGACAATATGGGGAAATAAAATTTCTTGCAGTGGTAATCACAACTATTATATGCAAGAGCAAATACATATGGTAAGCTAACTATGCTTAATGCCATGCTTTCATGTAGTAGAAATGATGTATACTAATCATTTATGGAATGAAGTTTCAAAACTCAGTACAGTGGATAGTCCTTCCTGAGTGTTTTTCTTTACCTTTAGTTGGTATTTTCCATAAAACCTAGTTTTGATCAACTAATTCAAATTTTGTATCAGCCAATATTTTCTTAAATTTACTTGATGTATTCATTCCTTTATTTCAAATGGACAAATAATTATGTATTGTTACAATATTATATGAATACAATATAGGAATGTCTCAATTATATTTTCCATTTTAAATAGAAAAATATTAAATTTTCCTTCAAATCATCACTTTTTTCTTTTTGTGAGACAGGGTCTCGTTTTGTAGTTCAGGCTGGCCCTGAGTTCACTATGTAGTCCAGGCAAGCCTTGAACTCAGCAATCTTCCTGTCCTGCCTCCTGAGTGCTGGGATTACAGACATGAGCCACCACGCTTGGCACTGTGGTATGTGGTACTGATTGCTGGTGGGTGTGATTCACCACGCCCAGCATTGTATGTGGTTACGGGGGATCAAACTCAGGACCATTGAGCTTGCAAGGCGGGCACCAGAACCACTGAGCTAAATCTCCAGTCCAACTCATTACTTTTTAAATAGAGTAACTCTAAAATCAGAAAACGTGGATAATAAAATCATGGCTTTGGAGACCATAGTTAAGACATTTTGGAAATATATTTCTGTAAATGTTCAAGAAATTTATCAAAGAATTTATAATAATTCTAATACAACTTGGAGTTTTGGGGTGTTTTTGGTGGTACCAGGGACTGAACTCAGGACCTTGTGCTTGCCAGGCAGACATACATCACTGAACTACATCTCTGAACCAAACTGGAGGTTTTTAATCCTCTATTATTTGTGTTATTCATTTTGTGGTACTGGACACCTGATCCAGTGCCTTGTGACAGGCAAGCATAGATCTGTGAGCTATATCCCTCTTCTCTCGCTCTTGCTTTGTCTCTCTCACAGACACACATACACACATTTGTACAAAGTATTATAATCAATGAGAGCAATAAAATTCATAACTTATTGCTATATACATACTGAGTGTAGAGTTAAAATGTTTGAAAGGTTTGAGAAGGTAGTGATGAGTGAATATGAAGCTAAAAAATATTTTCAAACTTGAATGCACTACTTGATGTGCCTTTGTGTGTGTGGGTACGTTTTGTATTATTGAGAGCTAACTTTTTGGGGGGGGGAACAATAATAAGACAAAAACAAGTTTAGAGAGGGCTCGGAAAATATGACTCAAACTCACTGTCATTTGCTAATTAGGTATGACAATTGTGTATGCAATTTCAGGAATTTTCATAAACATGTCATGAAAGTTAACAATAGCCAAAAATAAAAACTGTATAGACTCAGGAAATTTATGTAGTTTCTAAATAAAACAAAAATCACCTCTGTGATCATTGTAACTCTAATGTAGGACAAACAACTACAGATAAAGTCTCTCTAGGGTCTGCCTAGGGCACACGGACAGCTGATTGTGTCATTTTCTCTCTTCAGTTGAGTTTACTGATCTCCAAATACAACCAATATGAACTCTGTTATCACCTATGACCTTTCAGAAATGGAGAAAAGATTAGACTGTTTTCTCTTGAGTGTAAGGTAAGGTGAAGCTTGTCTGGAAAAGCCCATTTCGACATACCCAACTGTCTTATGGCTTTTAATCAGAGGTGATAGGTAATTCTGAAACTAATGTACAGAAATTTATTGGAAAGCATAAGCAATCAAATTTAGAAATAAGATTAGTTTCAGAGGTTATAGGTAAATTACCTCTAATGCCTATCACTATTTTCATCCTTATCCTAGCTTTCTGTATACAATATGAATTTTTTTCACACAAATCTTTTCTGTTCTTAATCCAATCTGAAAGCTATTTAGTGGTTCCACTACACGTACTTCTATATGACTTTACTGCAAACAAAGCTTTAACGTATTTTTAAATATTCTCATACATTTAAAGTGTTTGGATCAGAATAGCAAGTTTTCTATAAATAGCATACAAATCTCTCAAGAAAGTATTTTCCATTAAAACATGCTGTATTAACATCAGTACTATTTCTTTAGCAGTCTATATTCTAAAACTAGGTAACATTTAAAAAAAAAAAATTGAGTTCGTTTTTGTCAGCAGACAGAATTTGTTCCCAGGCTTAAGTCAGACTTTGGGTGCAGGGGAGCCCTTCTGAGTACAAGGCCCGCCATGTGTCCAACCGGCCACGGCTGGAGACGTGCTTGACTCCACACCCGTCGGGGAGAAGGCGCTTCATGGCCATCTTCTCTTCAAATCCGTCAGCGTTAAACTTGGTGAAGCCCCACTTGTTGGAGATATGGATTTTCTGGCGTCCGGGGAACTTGAACTTGGCCCTGCGTAAGGCTTCGATCGCGTGCTTCTTGTTCAGCGGCCTGGTGCGGACGGACATGACGACCTGGCCGATGCGGACCCGGGCCACGGTGCCCTGGGGCTTCCCAAAGGCGCCTCGCATGCCGGTCTGCAGCCTGTCCGCCCCCGCGCAGGACAACATCTTGTTGATGCGGATCACGTGGAAGGGGTGCAGCCGAACGCGGAGGTGGAAGCCGTCTCTGCCGCAGGTCTTCACCATGTACTTGTTGGCGCAGATGCGGGCAGCCTCCAGGGCCTCGGACGACAGCTGCTCGTGCTCACCCGACACCATGTGGGCGCACAGCGGGAACTCGTCCACTTTCGCCTTCTTCCGCCCCAGGTCGAAGATGTGAATCTTGGCATTCGGGACACCTTGGCAGAAACGGGACTTGGGGTACGGCTTGTTCTTGCAGTAACGGTAACAACGGGCGGGACGGCGACCCATAGCCGCGGCCCGCACCTCGGCGGTGCGTGTTAGCGACTGCTCGGCTTCTGCTCGGCTTCTGCGTCTGCGCGAACCGCACTGTCTATCCGTTACCCATCATTCTTTGCAGAAGCCAGCGGCGAGTGCTCGAGCGGAGCCCTGCGCCTGCGCAATGGGCTGCATCAACATGGAGGAGGGTGGAGGCATCCGTGGGGAGCTGGTTGAGGAACGTTGCTTCTGCCACATCACAGGAACCATTCTTGCTTTCCATCTTGGGCCTGGGAAGTTGACTTTTGGCCTGACTTACGGAAAAAAATGTTCTACGGTTTAAAGAAATTTTGCTCTGATTCTATGTACTCTCTCTCCAGTTTGGCTGAATGACCCTTGTGGCAGTGTACACGGATGGCTCACTGTTGAGGAGCAGGTGACCACCTTCCCGGCAAGTGCACTGTGGAGATGATGTTCATGAAGAGTAATGGGGATAGGAATAGAGAGAAGGTATCTGTTTCACATATTGCTTGATAATTGTTCTATAAATATGAAACTTCGGTATTTGACCTGAATGATTTTATTATATGTTCTCCACAAAACTGACTTACCACCTAAAAAAAAAAAATTAAAACTCTTTGCAGTTTCAAACGTTAAAGCTGCTACAAATGATTTGAAGGTGTTTTTTACATAACTTTTTACATCTTACTGACTTTAATGCTTTTTTGTTTTCTAATTTTAGATTTTATAATAATATAAAGAATTGGATCAGGAGGTACAAAAAGAGGAAGTAAAGAAAAAAAGAATAGTTTACAAATACTATTTGCATTGTTTCAGCTTCTTTAGTCCTTGGTGTTATTTCACAAATTCCTGATACTGGGATTACAAAGACCTTCCAATATGAATATATTCTGCTAATCCTTTCTCTGATAGACAAGAAAAACAGTCGCTACAATTATTTATTGCTATTAAAAGCATAGAATTTTACACAATATCTGTATTAGGATAAAATAAAAGCTCTCAGTGTGGAGAATTTTCCCATATTAGTTAGAAATTTACTTTCCCTTTTTCCATTTTTTTTTTTTACTTTTTAAAATATAGTTCCTGTATATTATGTTTCTGAATATGGAGAAAAAAGCAGCAAATGACATGTAATCTTACTGGGGCTACACATGTAGGAGAGGATTTAAGTAATAATGATACAAGTTTACAAAATAGAGCAAGTGGAATATGGAATGCAAAGTAAAGCCAATGTGACAGTGATCTGAGGAGGTGAATGGCATAAACTGGGCCTAGAGTGTGTGGTTTGGGTGTGAGAGGGACCTAGAGGGTCACATTAAGCCCATTTTACTGCGTTTGGAATCCTGATCTTTATATAAGAGTCAACTGAAGACGTTTACATTGGTTTTATTCCTATGAATGTAGTATAGTGATGAGACCCTCTAAAGACAAAAGTGAGATAAAGAGGGATAAGAAAGATGGTCTGTGGAATTCTATTAAAAGAGAAAGGCTAAATTGAAAATGCTTTGATGAATCTTTACATTATAAAGTGTATGTATTTTTATATTTACTGCTACTTGCCAGGAATCGATGGTAACTCTTGGGGGAAACAAATCCGTGAGATCATCTGTGAACCCTGTTGAAGCTCAGGTGCCATCATAGCGCTCATTCCCCCCTGTGTTGACCATGCTTTGTACTTCTGAAAGCCTAATAGTCTCTGACTGGAAGACACTGTGATACTATCAGACTCTGTCAGCACAAACCTTTTCTTTAAAACAAAGGAAAACCAATCCTGCTTTCCCTGGAATTTTACCAGTTAAGCATTTGAAGTATTGGAACCTGCAAAACCCTTCAGTCTCAGCAAAAGGTCATACATGGGGCCTCTCACAGTTATATGTTGTATTCAGGGGGGAAGAAAAGAAAGGCCCATACTTGGATCTTCCATTTATACTCCTTTTTTAGCCCTACAAATATTAAAGAGGGATGTATATTCAACCAAGATACTTCAATGTTCAATATTGAAAGTATTGTCTTGATTCCAAGATTTTGAGCATTTCTTTACCTTCCTTTTCTTGTGGCCCAAAATGGTGTCATGCTAAGCAAAACTTGATCCTCCAAAATGTAATATTTATCTTCTTAGAAGTAGCATGTAATATAATTGAGGTGATGAATCGGAAAAAGTTTAATTTTTTTCATATTTACTGAATTTATTACTTTGATAAATGTAACCAGAAGTTTAGGAAAAGGCAACACTAACACAATGTAAAATATAAATGGTTTAAAGAAGAGATAGAAAATGTAGAAGTGGAGGTTAAAAAAATTTAAGAATGAGACAAGACAACTATGTAAGACCTTTAAGATTCTTTAACATGTATGAGAATAATAACTATGCCTGTTTGGTCACATTTTGTCCCTCTTCCTTTGTAAATTGTGTGATTTATATGTACACAGTATGGAAATCCAGTGGTGTTTGATATTTACCAGTCTTGGAGATGGGGAGATTTAAAGTCTTCACTGACTAACTGATTATACTCCACCATGATCCATTTCATAGACTAATGT
Source organism: Thryonomys swinderianus (assembly GCA_004025085.1). Classification (NCBI taxonomy): domain Eukaryota; kingdom Metazoa; phylum Chordata; class Mammalia; order Rodentia; family Thryonomyidae; genus Thryonomys; species Thryonomys swinderianus. The sequence continues at coordinate 45,080 of PVIC010006712.1, forward strand.
GATTTTACTGAACAGAAAGATGAGAAATGATAAACACAACCTCCTTCCATGAGCCAGTGCTGGCAGAACCAGTGGCTGCAGCCCATTAACATTTGGCATTGTAAAGAAGAAAAATAGAAAAGACAAATTTGGTTAATACTAGTCATGAGTACCTTGGAATACTTAATTTGAGGATTAGTAAGAAGAGATCATTCCTCATTGTCCCTAGCAAGCAAGCAGGCGTGCAGGTTGAGCCTTGATGGTTCCAGCTTTGCCTGCAAGGCCTCCTGTCTCTCTGCTGCTTAGTATCCTCTAAGTAAGAGGTCTCCATTTTTGTGTGTGTGTACTGAGTAATCGTGCATCAAGGCAGGTTTCTGTACTTAGAATTAGCACAAGACCCTTAGAAATATGTTTGGAAAAAAAAACAATTCTAAGTATCAGTAGAATGTAACACTTTTTTATATCACATTTCAAATGTTTCACAAAGAGCTAACCCTGGGTTTCTTTTTTAAAATGTATTTTTCACAAATTCATATAATTTTATGAATTTTAGTCTTCATGTTTTACATTAAATCTCTAGATGTTTTTGTTGTTTTGTTGTTTTGTTTTGTTTTTGAGACAAAATCTTGCTTTATAGTTCAGGCTGCCCCTGAACTCACTATGTAGGCCAGGCAGGCCTCAAATTTTAGGTTTTTCTCCTGCCTCTCCCTCCTGTATGCTGGAATTATAGGTGTGTGCCACCAGATCCAGAGAAACCTTTTTTTTTTTTTTTGTTTTGGTATGGGGGATTGAATTCAGGACCTTGCACTTGTGAGGTAGCCACCAGAACCACTGAGCTAAATCCTTGGCCCAGACTTTATTTGCAAAGAATATGCACAGGGTTCTAAGGTATTAAGTTGCACATGCTCTGGATGCCCTCTTATGCTGCAGGAGCCTTCTGCATTGTTGATTACTCTGTCTTTGTATACTGTTCCATCATTTGGTGTTTGACAACATACCACAATCTGGACACTGTGTTCCCTCTTGAGATCTCAATGAGATGTGAAGACTGCACTCATGATTAACAGTCCTTTTTAATCTAGATTTCTTTGTAACTTCATATGAGGGATGATAATTTCAATATTTTTGAGAGCCTAGGTGACCAATATAACTATATATCACTAGCACATAATGGTAAGTGTATAACGGCCATGGTTGTTACTGGCCTATCTTCAAAGGCCAGTAGTGCCAGTTGTGGCAGTTGTGCCTATTTCATGCTGCCCATACCTCATACTCTTCATTCGCAGTGGCTCCTGTGTGACAAGTGTACATTTTCTGAACAGAAATGTTGTCAGATAGCTTTATCTGTTTATTCTCAGAGACCTAATACAATGCTATTTCCAATGCTGTTTTCTACATTATATCACTTCTCCTTTTAGAAATCTCTTTCTACAATATAAAAACTGAGTAATTAGCTGTATACTACTTTCTCAATAACAAATAAATTCCTTCAAAATGTCTTATTTTTGCATCTTTCAAAAATGTTGGAAAAAGAAGTACAGGATTAAAAAAGAAAGAGATGGGTCCAGAGATTTAGCTCAGTTTTTCCGGCATTTAGCTCAGTGGTTCTGCCTAGCAAGCACAGTGTCCCTGGTTCGATCCCAGGTAACCACATGAAACAATGCTAGGCGTGGTGGCTCATGCCTACTGGCAATCAGTACCTCATACCACAGATGCCAGGGCCCTGTCTCAAAAAACAAAAAAAAAAAGTATCAAACAGAGAAACAGAGTCATTTTAATTTGATTAGTTTTTCCCTTGTAATTATCTTTTCAGTACTGATGATTATATCCAGAGTGTTGTACATGCTAGACAAGCACTCTGCCATCTGCCTGGATCCCCAGTCCCCTACTTATCAATATCGATTTGCTTAGACTTTATTTTATAAAACATGTAGCCATTAATTACTTTTACATGGTGTGTGATTTTTGAGTACTTTTATGATTACAGCTATTTGGCCCAGACTTTATTTTCAAAGAATATGCACAGGGTTCTAAGATACTAAGTGGCACATGCTCTGGATGCCCTCTTATGTAATTCTATAATTACGGTGATAAGGATAGAGTATCAGTTTGCTTGGCTTTGAGATGTACAGTGTGGATTGGTGCTGCACACTATTAGCTGTGTCTGTGTGGGCCGTGGTGACACTGCCTTGGGCTCTATATCTGGTTCCTTGCTGCTGCTTCTCTGGCCACCGTAAACTTAACAGCTTTGCTGCACCACATCCTTTCTACATGTTCCTGCCCTGAGGTCAGCTGATCATGGACTGAATTCCCCATAAATATGAGCTAAAATTAGAGCTTTTTTGTCTAAGTTGTGAGTGCCAGGTATTTTCTCCAGCAATAGAAAAGCTGACAAATACAATAATTATGGCAAGACATATAACAACCATTATTTGAATGAATACAATAACTAAACACGTATTTCAGTGCATTTTTCTTTAAAAAAATACTGGCCCAATTTGAAAATTTGAGATATACTGATCAAAGGTTAGTGAATGTTTTAGCTTCCCCTTCTATAAATCCAAATCCTTATCCGTACATTTTATTCTTTTGCTTTTTTTTAGACAGAGTCTTACTTTGTAGTTCAGGCTGGCCCTGAGCTCACTATGTGGCCCAGGCAAGCCCTGAATTCAGCAATCCGCTTGCCTCTGCCTCCTGAGTGCTGGGATTATAGGCGTGAGCCACCATGCCCAGTGTTGCTGTATGTGGTTACCTGGGATTGAACCAGGGACCTTTTGCTTGCTAGGCAGCCATGGGAATCACTGAGTTGTATCTCCGGCCCTACATTTTATTCATTTTAAGCATTAAGTTCTTAATGCTAGATTATTCTTTTTTAAAAATGAATTTGTTGGTACGTTTTAGGAATACATTATGATCATATTCCTCACTGAGAATTTTTACCTGTACGTGATATATCTTTATTCTTATTTTTTAACATTCCCATCTTCACTTCAATCCCATTCCCCCACATACATAAACTTTTTTCTGTTTTTGCCTTTTACCATCAATTTTTTAGAATTTCCCTTCTTTGCTTCCCCCTGTCCCATTCTTCTTTTGCTTTGACCCTTTTCTTCTTGTTTTACAATGCCTATCATAAATTTTGGACCTCATTTACACCTTCAGTTTCTCACACTACAGAAACAAGACAGTATTTACACATCTGTGTCCTATTTATTCACATATGAGTATGGCCTCAAGATGCATCCATCCATTTAGCTCTAAATCTAATTTATCATTCTTAATGGCTGAATAATACTCCTTTTAATAAAAAACAAACACATCTTTATCCAGTCTTCAGTTGATGAGTATTTGGGCCATTCCAAAATTTAGCTATTACAAACTGTGTTGCTATAAACATGGGTGTACATATGTCACTGTGGTATGATGCTTTTAATGGTTTTGTGAATATACCCAACAGGGAAGTAACAGGGTTGTTACCCCTACTATATAAGTTTTTGTTAACAGTGTGTAGTTTTGTGTGTGTTCTAAGAGGGGTTTAAACAAATACATGAAGCAGATATTTAAATATTGAGATTATTTAATCATTTATAGTATATCTATCTAAAATTTAATGCACATTGTGTGTTAAGTGACACCTCTGTCCATTGAACAATTAAACCAAATGGTTGCTTAATTATGAATTCACATTCATTTTCAAGTAATAGAGAACTGAATTTTGACAGTTTTAAAAACTGTCTCATTTGTTATGGCCTGGATGATTGTGTGTCCTCAAAATTCCTGTTGAAATCCTAGCGCTTGAGATGGTGGTTTAGTAAAGGGCATCTTTTGGAAGATACTTAGTTTTTGAGGGTGGAACTCTCATGGATGCATTAGCACAATCATGAAACAGGGTTAAGAGAATTCCACAGCCCTCTTTGTACCACGGGAGAAGTCAACACTGTATATAGTATTGGCACCCTGATCTCAGACTTCTAGCCTCCAATAAAATGGATTTGAATAAATTCCGCCAGTTGGTAAACTACCCAGTACATGTTACTTTGTTATTATTCCAAACTGATTAAGATATTTATCAGACATTTCACCCATTCACATTTTTTTTCTTCATGGCACTAAATACAAAGGTCTAGTTCCAAGGAGAACAGTCAGATAGTTTAGCTAAATGCACTGTAAAATACTCTCTTGTTTGGGACACATGTTAAATATTACGTTACTGACCTGCTTTATTTTTGTACAAGCAGTTGGCCTTGCCAATAAAGGGGTTTAGTTTCTTCCATATACTTTTGGAAAATAATTTCGAGTACCTCACTCTAAAAACTTTTGATTTTTACTGAATAGTGTCAACTGTATGGTATGGACCATACCAGAAAGATGAGGCGTAAGTCTTTGGGTTAGCAGCACTGGTTAATCGGGAAACTGAAAAACAACCATATTTGTTATCTGTTCATCAACCACAGCTACACAATGGACCCCAATAAAACCTCTGTACGCTGAGGCACGGGTAACTCTTACTACTTGGCAGCACGATCAATATGTATGGTCACAAATCGACATCAGACAGAATGAGGAGTGAAAAGTGAAATTTCCATGTGTTCAATTTTCTTGGCCTCCATTCTTTGCATTTTCTGTGTGATTTTAATCTGTGCCCACCTCACGCAGTAAACCACAGCAATGAGAACAGTAGTTTTCCAAGCGTTCTGTGAGGTTATATAGTGAATTGGCAAATGTAAAAGTGGTGGAGGGACCTCAGAATTTACGATTGGTGTCAGCGGTGTGAGGAACCTGGGAACTATTACTTGTAAATTTGTGGTGGGTTCGGTTCTCTGCAGTCTCCCTCCCACGCCCCTATAAACCTAGCAAACCTTGTAACTGGGGAGACACTGAAACCTGAAATACACATAATCTTAAAGTGATAGTGAAAAGATTGCTTTAAAAATCATTCTTTTAAATGCCTAAAAACTTAGTGTGTATTTATTGAAACTTTACAATACATCTAGTTCTAAGAAGATAGTGACTATTAAAATGTGCAGTAATTTTCTGTGTAACATTTTTATATCCTAAGTTTTCTTCTCTTAAATCTTGCTTGTAAGTAGACATATCCCTTATATTATTCTGATGATCACAAAATACATTTTTCATGTGCTAAATTATAGCTCTGTGTATGGACAGACAGATTTAGTTCCTGGTTGTCTATTTCATTGTTCTACCCATATATTCCACAGACAGCACCAGAGGACTATAACAAAGAAACTTCAAGGCATATATTGATTTGACTTGAGGTCAACAGCCAGGAGTCAGCTGGTCATAAATAAAGGTTTACTCTGTCTTGCAAAGTAATAATTTTGGAGGGAATCTCATCAACACTCAATGAAACAGCAAAATGTAGATTAACCACAAAGAGTGCTAATAACTAGCATAGGAAAAGAAGACATTCTGATACAGGCAGCAGCAACATTAACCAAACTGAGTAAAATAAACCTATGCTCAGTCAAGTTTTGGAAGTGATCTTGATTTCAAAGAAATATAGACTCTTAACTATTTACTGTCTTAAAGTTCTTGATAGTCTGGGAGACACTTGTTTCTTATTTCTCCTTCAAAATGCATGAACTATTATTTTGGAAGCTGATTGTAATGAAAATGTCAATGCATTTGGGGCAGGGAATATCCTGAAGTCTTACTGTGTCACCTTCCATGAACCCCTTGTGTTCTTTAGATTCTGTTTTTGCCTGAATTTGAATTAAAACATTTGTGACTTCACATATCAATTTGAATAGATCACTTTTTTTTGAGACAGGGTCTCGCTTTGTAGTTCAGGCTGGCTCTGAGCTCACTATGTAGCCCAGGCAAGCCTCGAACTCAGCAATCCTCCTGTCTCTGCCTCCCGAGTGCTGGGATTACAGGCATGAGCCACCACACCTGGCTGAATAGATCATTTTATAATGGGATTGTGTTGTCAATATATTTCTGGAAATTTAGAAAATTTCAAGATCATTCTGTTGAAGTTCCCCATAAAGTCACAACATACCTCATATATATAAAAATAAAAGAAAAAAATAAAAACTAATAAAAGATAAAGTTAAGCTCAGGAATATGTACCTTTCAGAACTACAAAAATGTTTCACATGAATCACTTGATTTATGAAAATCATTACCTTGGAAAGCCTACAAAAGTAACTGTTAACCTGATTTTCAAAGTAAAGAAATACTATCAGAAACAATAAATGACTTCCCCAGAATTAAAATTTGTAAGTTGTAGATTATGGAAAACCTCAGCTCTTTGGCAAATATAATTTCCAAAATTATCCTTTACTTCTATCTTCTATGGGACAAGAAAACTGTACAAATATCATGTAGTTTCTGAACTTTAAGCTGTGCTTGAAATGAACTATGAGTCAATGGATCAGAAACTGTGGGCAGACTGGCACATCTGGGGTCAGAAGGGTTTTAAACTCATGACAATCTTCATTAAAAACAGTAAGTCAAACTATGAATATAAAATGAAAGACAAAATTTATCGATCAACAGGAAAGAAGTTGCAAGTTATAAAAAGGAAGTACTTACAATGAACAGGTTGTACATTGCAGTTATTTGAAGGGATAATATGTTTACATTAATTGTCTTCCTTGGATTTTTCTAGATGAATTTTCTTTGATCTCCTCACCAGCTGATTACTATTTTCTGATACTGTGTCTTCCTTGGAAAGAATAAAAGATGTAATATTTAGCAAGATTGATTATAATTTGTACTGATATATTTAAAATTTGTCTGCAGGGTCATAACTCAGTATTATTTATGCCATTTGTATCTTTAGGATCACTCTGAGATTGACAAGCTTTTCTCTTTGATATGCAAACTGCAGATTTTGAAAATAGTTCTTATTTCTTTGGGGTATGATTCCCTCAGATATTAATGGGCAGTCCTTGGGACCACTGCCCCTTTGCTGTCTTTCTAAGGCAGCGATAGGTGAGTTGGAAATCCTTCCTGCCTCTAAGAGACAAGCAGACTTCTTTACCTTTGAACGCAGTCTAGGAATTGAATTAGCCATGGTGAGAGTATTTATAAAATTGCATGAAAGTACAAATCAGTCTTTCTAAAAATTTATTTTGGAGGACAACCCACTTTCTGGACCCTCATCTCTCTTGGACAGAAGCTGTCCTCTCATTAAATTTTCCCTACTCAAAAAAAAAAAAAGCATTTTGGAGAGAAAACATCAGCATACTAGTGTTAATGTCTTCTTTGAAGTTATACGCTCACCTCATGAGTGTTGACACTTTATACCAAGTCAGCCAAAAATTTACATCTTTTTCTAATTGATTCAAAAAGTCATCAAGCTCAAGTAATTGAAATAGTAAACAGCCATTAATAGCTTAAATTAAAATATTTGCTTACCTAATTAACACCATCGATGTGACATTGGTCTGATCTTAAATGTTTTAACAAGTTGGTTCGTAATTACCAAATAATTTCTGTTTTGTTTGTTTTTTGAGGCAGGGTCTCACTTTGTAGTTGAAACTAACTTTGAACTCACTGTGTAGCTCAGGCTAGCCTATAACTGGCAATCCTCCTGCCTCTGCCTCTCGAGTGCTGGGATTACAGTTGTGAGCCACCACACCTGGCTATTATTTTCTGGGGGTTTGTGTGTATGTGTGTGTGTGTTTTCCAGGGTTTTTTTTACAAAATAATTTCTGTTGATGTTACTCATCTTTGTTCCATTTGTTTGATACCGCATCAGTTTTTTCCCCCAACTTTTCCCTTAGTAATTTAATTAATTTACAGTTACTGCTAAAGGTAGAATCTGCCTTTTTCATTTAAGTAGAAGGTCCCAAATATCTTCCCTGATTACAGTAAGAGTTGTATTGTGCTTCTGCTTCAGTTATTTAAATGAACACCTCTTGGCGCATTTTGTGTTGTTGCTAAGTTCTGGATGAGTCAGCAGAGGGCAGTAATGACAACACCGTGCTACGGGCACTGAGGCATCCGAATACTGACGCGAGTGGTTCAGTCCTGTAATAAACGTGCTGACTCCCAGCTTCGTGTGGCCTCCACTCATTCCCCTTAGCGCAATCCCAGGACCTCACGGGCTCGTCCCGTGCTGCCTCCCCTAAGAGAAGGTGTGGAGGAGGGGAGAGGGAACTCCAGACTGCAGTCTTACAAAAACCTCGCTAGGGTCTATTCTTGGCCTTTGAGGACCCCCAAATTTGAAGCTTATTAAATGCATTAGAAGTCATTACATTTTTGTACAGTTCATTTCATTTTTCATTTTTGCTTCTCTGAGTGT
>PVIC010006713.1:0-24104 GCA_004025085.1 Thryonomys swinderianus
AAAGAAAGAAAGAAAGAAAGAAAGAGAAAGAGAGAAAAAGAAAGAAAGAAAGAAAGAAAAAGAAAGGAAGGAAGGAAGGAAGGAAGGGGAAGGGAAAGGAGGAAGGAAGGAAGGAAGGAAGGAGAGAAAGGAAGGAAGAAGGAAAGAGAAAGAAAGAAAGAAAGAAAGAAAGAAAGAAAGAAAGAAAGAAAGAAAGAAAGAAAGAAAGAAAGGAGGGAGGGAGGGAGGGAGGAAGAGAGAGGGAGGGAGGGAAGGAGGAAGAGAAAAGAATTTCCTGGAAAACAGATGATACAGATGATGGGACTATGCATATACATATGGGTATTCTTCCTATATGTATATTTAATTAACCTTTACTTTATAAACTTTACATTAGAGAAGTTTTAGGTCTCAAAAACAACTCTGATGAGATTGAATCATTTATACTCAAATGGATGTACCTTCAGAATGTACTCATAAGTGAAATAAATAGGTCATAGATGTGTAAATATCATTTCTTTCCTCTGGTATGAGAAACTGAAGTTGTAAATGTGTTCTAGAATGCATGATCAATATTGTGAAATAGTAAATATTCAAAGGGAAATGCAGTTTAGGAGTAAATAATGAGGAAAGAAAAAATTGATGGTTAAAAAAAAGAAACAAAGCTTCTATAGGGACAGGGGGTGGTGGGGGTAGGGGAAAGGGAAATATGGGAGTTAAGTTGTGTCATATTCTGATATAAATTCTCAATGTGGAATGTAATTGTGATGTGTACATATAATGTACCAATAAAATGTACCAATAAAAAATCTGAGCTTTTGAAAGTAGAGTTCCAATTCACCTCTTTTACCTTGTCTCTGTTATTAACATCTTACATCTGATGTGATCTGTTTGTTACAACTGATAAACCAGTAAGGATAAACTGCTTTTAGCCAAAGTTCATATTTAGCATTAGAGCAGACTCTGTTATACATGCTTTGAATTTTATCTGACATTGCAGTATCATACAGACTAGGTTACCATTTTAAAATCTCTGCTTTTCACCCATTCATCCTTCCCTCCCTTCTCTCTGTCTTTGTAGTTTTGCCTTTCAACCAAGCAACATAGTTGAAATCATGGATCTTGTAGCCTTCCTGGACTGGTTTCTTTCACTCAACAACATGTATTTAGGGTTCTTCCCTTATCTTCATGGTTTAATGGCTTGTTTCTTTCTGTCTCTGAATAAAACATCCCATTGTATGAATAACTATCATTTTTTAAAATATACATTCAAGGGTATCTTACTTTTGGCAACCGTAAGTAAAGCTACTATAAATACCCAAGTGCAGGTTTCTGTGTAGAAGTAAGATTTTAATGCATTTGAGTGAATACTAAGGAGCACAACTGCTGACTCATATGTCAAAGCTATGTTTAACTGGTAGAAGCCGCCTATTGTCTTCCACAATGGCAACACCATTTTGCATTCCTACAAGGAATGAATGAGGGTTTCTGGCACTCTGTGAGGAGGAAGTAGTTGAAGTGAAAGCTATGAAAGGTGTCGAGGGACTCAGCCTGAAACAGCTGGAAGATTCTAACACTTTCAGACCTGAAGGGCAGAAAAGGCAGGGCTAACAGAGCCCAGGGAGAACTGAAACCATGAAGCAGGTGCTATGTACCAGGAGCTATAGTCTCAGATGCCTATGAACGGCACCAGGAAAGAGGTATCAAGGCTGGGTGGCGACAGGTAAATGACAGGCTACTCTCTTTCTCCTCCTGCCCTCTGAATCCTTCCCAGTGCCTCCCACTAGTGGAGCCAGGGAAAAGTTAAAGAACAAAAGAGACCAAAAGTTAAAGAACAAAAGAGACAAAAGTTAAAGAGATCTTACTGATTGGTCAGTAAGAATCAGTCCCAGGGGACACAACAGGACAGTAGAAAGCAGCCATTTTCCTTCCAGGTCGGAGTGGAAGTGGGAGGCCAGAGAGTTATAAATCAGTATGGCAAAGTTGTGGGTTAAGACAGTGTAATAAACAATAATGTGTTCATTAGTGTTTTTCAGGAAGTTTTTTTTTTTTTTTTTGAGACAGGGTCTCGCTTTGCAGTTCAGCATTGTAGAGCGTGGTACTGACTGCTGGTGGGCGAGTCACCACACCTGGCAGTGGGGGGATCAAACCAGGGACCTTGCACTTGCCAGGCAGATGCTGGAACCACTGAACTAAATTCCTGGCCCTGTCAGGAAGTTTTTAAACAATTAAATGATATATTTTCAATAGAGCATATAACTCAGTCATTAAACTTTGGAGATGAGGGAACCTTATCCTTATCTATCAGTTATAGGGCTTAATGACACTGCCTTGTACGACTATTTCCAGATGAAACTCCCCTGGATTCCAAAATCTGTTCTCTGATCCTCTGCAACAATTTTACAGTTAGCAGCCCCTCTTATTTCTTGTAAGTCTGTCTTACGAATCCCTTCTCTTAAAACCCTCTTGTCAAAAGAGAGTTTTGAAACTCCCTTTTGTGCAATCAAGTAAACAATTTTCTTATGAATGTGAAAAACAAAAACAAGTTTTCATTCATTTTCTTCATTTTTTGCAGTGTGACATACAGAACTCTACAGGAAACAGGCCAGGGAGGAGGTAGCAGACATTTTTTGTCCTAAATCAGCACTTCCTGTCTGTAATACATCTTGATATCTTGGCCTGCATAACTGTCTGTTGCTGGGAGATGTCTGATTCACATATGAACGTTTAGCAGCATCCCTGACTTCTGTTCACTAGCTGCTGGGATCCTCTTCCCTGATTATGAGCATTAACTGCCTTCAAATATTTCCAAATGTCTTCCAGAGACAAAGTCTCTGCCAACCCTACTTTCATGCTTAAAAGTCCAAGGGGGACACCAGTTTCTGTCTGTTTTGTTTCCATGGGAATTCAACAGTGATTTCCATCTCTTGACATAGACACAATTCTGAACTTTCGTAGAGCTATAAATTGGATCTCAACTTGTTGATGCAGAATATCACCTTCTAGAAAAATCTGTGCAGAGATGTCCTTTCTGACCCAAGCATCTTCTTTATTCTTCTCTCCTTTTTATCCATAGTTATATGACACCTGGTTTGCACCTAGTAATTTTTAGTAGATCTGGCCACGATGGCTGGGTCATTGGTAAGGACTACTGTCTTATGACAACTAGAATAAAATATTTGGAGATTCCTAGATTTCTATGCTGTACATAATTAACAAAACATGTAAAAGTTCTGAGTTGGACCTTCATCAAGCCACGAGTTCTACAACTGCTCTCCTCCCATCATTATTATACACTTACAGTGGTCTTTATTTGGTGTTGTTTTCTTAATATATAATATAGTAGTTTTCCTCTTTTTAGTCCTTACCTTCCTTTTAGTGTTTCAGAGGGAACAAATCTTTGAATTGCCCAGCCTCCTTTTACACTGGAGACAGCTCCATTTATTTATTTATTTAATCTCCCACTTCATTCCTAAAAAGGTTTGAAGGAGAGTGAAGAAACTGGACAGCATGGGTCACTGAGAAAGAAACTGGAAACGACATTCCCCAATTCAGCACTGTTTTCTGAAACAATGTCAAGCCCTTACAAGGATGGGAAAATAACAAAGTCACATACCGTGAAAGTCAAGGATTCTCTCTTGGGGAATAAGTGTCCTCGAGCTACTGTCCTCCCAGTACATTTGTGAGCTTAGCAGTTTGGAATGTCAACAAAAAGGGTGATGAGGGGCAGAGGCCTGCAAGAGCTTCATACACTCATTGATCAGTGCAAAGAGAGGAGACAAAGTTGGAAGCTGTTTGCAAGGAACGTGCAAACTAACCACTTTGAATTACTGTGCAAGTGAGATTTCCCTCCACATGAGACAAATTACAACCAAGAATTCCAAGCAAACAGAGCTTCTGAGTACAGTGTCATACACTGATTGGGATGGAAACCTGTTTGATAAATCATACTGCTTGTCTTCCAACATCCCTCAGTAATTAACCTTCCAAATATTCAGTCCAGCTCCGAGATGCAATTGGTCACTTTATTTATAATAGGCTTCAAGACCAAATCTGGACTTAAATTTTTCGCTGTTGATTTATAAGCGAGAGAAGGAAAGAAGGAAGGAAGGAAGAAGGAAGGGAGGAAAAAAGGAAGGTAGGAAAGGAGGAAGGGAGAAAGGGAGGAAGGGAGGGAGGGACAGAGGGAGGGAGAAAGAAAGAACAAAAAAAAGAGTGAGAGAGAGGGAGGGAAGAAGGGTGGATGAACAGACAGAAAGGGAAAAGAAAGTAAGAAAAAAGCAAGCAAGAAAAATTATAAGGGAAGAGGAAAAAAGAAAATAGGAAGGGAGAGAGAAAGGTGCAAAGGAGAACAGGAGGGAGTAAGAAAAGGAAGTGAAAAGGGGAACAGAAAGAGGAGGAAGAGGAGGATAAGGACAAAGAAGAAAAGGAGAAGAAAAGTGAGGAAAGGCAGGAGAAATAAAGAGAGGGGGAAAGGAGTAGTATGTAAGGGTGTAGTTGAGGATTTTTAGTCTGACATGGTCTTTCCAAATTGGATGTGAAAGTTTAGAAGCCAGCTGTTGGGTGGAAGTTCCATCCTTAGGGAAGACTGAGCTCACCAGAAGAGAGATGTCTTTGGAAACCATTGCCACAGTTGCCTAGGGTGTCCTTAGTTATTACCGTTCGTCAGAACTAAGGCCTGAAGAACTAGATTTGTGATATCACCACCCTCATTCTGCAATTCATAGTCATTTGAGCTAGAAGAAAAATTTCAAAGCAGCCTGTGTTGTCCTGACTCCAGTATCTTGGCTAGAAATAGGACTAGAAGTCAAACCAAGACCTAGGGTAGATCAGACATTTGGAGAAGCACAGTGACAGAAAATAGAGAAATGAATAACAAAATGCAAACCATATTTAATTTCGAATTTTCAGAAAGCCACATTTAAAAAGTAAAAGGAAACAGAAATTTTAATAATAATATATTTAGTTTATCCCAATACATCTCATAATAGTATCACTTCAACATATAATTAATGTACAAATAATTAGTGTGATAATTGACATTCCTTTCATACTGTCTTGGAAATTGGATGTATGTTTGACATCACATATTGCTTAAACATACTTGCCTGGTGGCTAACGTACTGTGAAGCCATTGTTCCAATATGGATATCGTCTTAAGAAACCACATAGAAGCTTTAATATCCCAGTGACTAGCCTATTGCTAAAAGCCATCACATATTAGCTGAGTGACTCCATCAATGCAACTTGAGAATGAGGTACAGTTACACATAATGAAAAAGAAGAATGGAAGGAAGCCTAATTTTCTATGTCTTCACAGTGTGTTGGCTTCTGCGATGTACTTTTAGTGAGCAAAATATGGCAAAAGTTGCAGAAAGTCATTTTGAAATTAGGCTATACAAACAGTTGCATCTTTTATCTTAGGTCCCTCTCTCTCTGTGTCTCTGTCTCTGTCTCTCTGTCTCTCTCTCTCTGTCTTTCTGTCTCTCTGTCTGTCTGTCTGTCTGTCTGTCTGTCTGTCTCTCTCTCTCTCTCTCTGTCTATCTCATCAGCTGTCCATGAGAATGAGTAAGCAGCCCAGGCCTGTCTGGTGATGTACTGAGACCTGCCAACATTCTTGTCAGTGACCTTGAAAGCAGATCACCCCCCCACCACTGAGCCTTGGGGCAACTGTAAGCAGAACAACAACCTGACAGCAGCATCATAAGAGACCTACAGCCAGAGCCACCCAGCTAAACTATCCCTGAATTCCTGATCTACACAAACAAACCAATAATAAGTGTTTGTTGTCAGAAGCAGCTCCCTTTGGGAGAAATTGCTGCACAGCAACAGATGCTAATGAAACATGCCTGGAGAGTAACAGCCAAGTGGAATGATCTAAAAAGACATGTTAGCTATATGTAGGACAGCACAGAGCCATCCTTTCCATCAAGCACGGGTACTTTTGTGAAGCCATTGTTCCAGGCAGGCACAGTAACATTAACTGATCCTTTTCATGCACTGATTACTGCTCTAAACATGAAAATGTCTTAACTCATTCAGCCCTCATAATGATTTCTCAGGTGTGCAATACTTTTCCCTCCACTTTGCAGATAAGGAAACATGGCACAAAAAGGTAAAATAATATTTCTAAAATTATTCAGGCTGGGGGCCAGAGATTTAGCTCAGTGGTTCCAGCACCTGCCTAATAAGCACAAGGTCCCTGGTTCAATACCCCCAATACCACATACAACAATACTGGGCATGGTGGCTCATGCCCACCAGCAATCAGTACTACATACCACAAATGCCAGACTTGGTGAATCATGCCTGTAATCCCAGCACTCAGGAGGCAGAGGCAAGAGGATTGCTGAGTTCCAGGCTTGCCTGGGCTACATAGTGAGCTCAGGGTCAGCCTGAACTACAAAGGGAGACCCTGTCTCAAAAAAAAAAAAATTATTCAGGCTGTAAAAGCCAAGGCTAAGCTTTCAACATTGATTATCCTTACAACGATGTTTCTAACAGGGAACATCTTTTATAGAAAATTAGGTGGATTTTCTCCCCAGTGCCTGGCTCATAGAAATGATGCATGGACATAGTGAAAAGCTTTGAAAGAAAACTGCCCCTGGGAACAGTGTGTGGGTCCCAAGACCTTACCCAGTTTGCTTATTTGGATGTATGATCCTGAAAACAGCCCCAATCATACATCCAGAGGGGCCCTGAAATAGAAAGATAGTTTATGGCATTTTTCTCAAAACTAGAACTTTCCAATATTATACATGGTTATGTAGTGATTCTACAAGGAGGATTAATGTCATTTGAAGGTGGAGGACTTGTTATTTTAGGGAGTTCATTTTTTAGATAGCTACAACAGAGAATTGAAATGTTTTCAGGGTATAACTTACAATGAACAGAGGACAAAGTTGTTCTTTTAACTGGAAATGAAAAAGTGGTGTTAAACCACAGCAGATAACCCTGAAGTTCAAGGTCAGTAGCGACTTCCTGTCAGGGAAGGCTATGAAATTCGAGTTTCTGGAGTTTCCTTCCTTGGAATTTCCCCTTTAAGGTTTTTAGACTATGGCAATGAAAGGGGAAGAAATGAACTTCATTCCAGAGGTCAGAAGTACGATTTTGGAATCAGAAATGGTTTGGGGCCCTTTAACTTTATCATGTACAAGTTACAGAAGCTCAGATGAAGACCAAACCTATAGTAAAAATTTTTAAACTGAAAATTGAAGACTCATAGCACACCTATATTTTAGGGAAATTATAATGGTTCATAATGCTAACTGACCTGTTAATCTGATCATTAAAATTATTAATTTCTTTTTATTTCAAATTGGAAGCTTTCGATACTTAGAGATAAATGAACCCTCCTCTCCTCAATCTCTTTATGAGATACTCTGAAACAATAAAAGTGACTATCAGAAATTTTCCCCACATACAAGTATTAATTTGCAGGTAGGTACCAAGTGATAGGAATTCCTGACTTTACACTTTGTTCTACTAGAAACTTCAGAGCCCTACAAGAAGGTTCACTTGAGACAGACGAAAAAATATTTCAGGGGCAAAATTTAGCCCTTCAGGTAACAAAATCTTTTCATAAACAACTAGAGACAGTACAGTTTCCTATTCCTCAGCTGAAATGCTATCTAGAAATGTGTTGATGCTTATAGTCACTCACCTTGTTTGTGCAAGGGAGGATCCTTATGTAATACCCCACAAGCTACAGAGTTTTCAACAACCCCTCTGCCACCAGTGCAAAATCACTTCTGACATCCATGAAGGTAATTCACTAGGTTTTTAATGTTCACTAAAAGTAGGATTTATTGTAGAGCTTCTGAAGTATGGTGGTATGCTAGCAAAGTACACCTCAAAATTGTATTCTTTTCTGACTTCCAGAACACCCATAATAAATTGCTCTCATACTCTGATCGTGTTATTAACATGCCATCTCTGAATGGAGAGTTAGAAGAGGATGTGATCACTCACTCTCACATACCAGTTCAAGCTAGCTCTGCATCCTCATGGAGAACAGTCTTATGATTTGAGTTTTCCAACTTTGACTACCAAGTTCTCAGGAAACACTCAAATCTTAACAGATCTGTGTTAGTTACCTGTGTTGCATAAAAGATGACCCCTTTCCTAGCATCTTCAAACAATGTGCATTTATTATCTGTTTCTGTGGCTCAGGAATCTTGTCATAACTTAGCTGGGCCCTTTGTTTCAGCGTCTCTTTGAAGGCAGTGATCAAGGTGTTTGCCACATCTGTGGACTCACTAGAAGATCTAACTGGGTAAGAATTCACTTCCAAGCTTAATCTTGAAGGTGTGGGCCTCAGTTTCTGCTGGAAATTAGCTAGAGTCCACCCACAGGTCTTTACCATGGGAATCTTTCTTGTTTGATCAGCACAGCTAGCCTTGAAGAAAAGGCAAAAAGTGACAGGCAGAGGAAAAAGAAGAGGGAAAGAAATGCACGAAGGAAAAGAGAAAGGAGAGAGGAAAATGACAAGTCACAGGTTTTATAATCTAAAAAGTGACATCCCATCATTTTTATCATATTCTATTTGTTAGAAACAAGTCACTAGATTCAGTCTATATTCCCAGAGAGGGGAATACTCAAGAGAGGGACTACCAAGAAATGGAGGTCATTCAAAACCATTTTAGAATCAACATACCACGAGCTCCTGGAATACAGAAAACCTGTGTCCACAAGCTCTGTGTCTGCGGATTCAACCAGCTTTGGGTAGAAAATATTTGAGAAACTGAATGTATGCATACAGTGGTTTCTTATTGCCTCAAAACAGGATAACAATAATTTATATAATATTCACATTGTATTAGTTTTAACTGTTCTACACTAATACTACTGTTTCTGAGTGTCTTCAGATTTTGGTATTACTAGGGGCTTAGAATCAGTCCCCCATGGCTACCCAAGGTTGGCTTTCTAGATAAAAATGAGCTCCCAGTTATGTGCCACACTGTTCCTGATGGCCATACTTCAAATTAGATATGAGTGATGTTAACTAAGGCAAAACGAAAATGCTCGGTAATTCCTCCTCCTTTTTTCTTGTCTGTGAGGAACTGGACAATTGGAAATTCTCAGTTAGGGATTGCAAACTGGTCACTCAAGGGCTTCCCTTCAGTCAAGAAAATTGTGAACATACCTGAAGTTCTTTTTGCATGCTGTATTTCTGATCTTCACCCCAGATTTCACCATTCCTCATTGCTTCACACAGGACAGGCACACACTGTTACACTGACAGCTTGGGTCTGAATGATCTTTTCTGGGGACTCTTTGGCATGAACAACGGTAATGTGAAAACAAACCACCTTTGAACAGCTTCCTTGACCTTTTCCACTAGTCTGTTTTGCCATTCAATAAGTATTTCTCAAGTATTTATCGTGCTTGAGAACTAGTATTTGCTAAATCACAAGATAGAATAGATAAGATATAGCCCTATGGCTTGACCTAAAAATGAGCTATGTCTCTTTTTTTTTTTGAGACAGGGTCTCACTTTGTAGTTGAGGCTGACACTGAGCTCACTATGTAGCCCAGGCAAGCCTGGAACTCAGCAATCCTCCTGCCTCTGCTTCCCGAGTGCTAGGATTACAGGCATGAGCCACCATGCCCAGCACTGGGGTATGTGGTATTGATGGCTGATGAGTGTGAGTCACCATGCCCAGCACTGTATGTGGTTACCAGGATCGAACTCAGGGCCTTGTGCTCGTGAGGCAGGCACTGGAACCTAAACCGGAGCTAAATCTCCGGCCCTGTCTCATGTTTTTTTAAATTTCATTTCAAATTGTCTTATTCCTAAAATAGCCAATCTGCTGGGATGCAGATGGCCACCACTACAACCAGGGAAGTTCAAGAAATGAAACCCCATTCCTTAGGCAAACCAGCCCTCTTCATGAGGTATGTAAGGGGGCCCAGAAAGACACCACACCATATCTAGGTGCTAGAAATTAAAACCGTGATTCTCAGAGTATGATCCCCAAGCTAGCAGCTTGGCAACCCTTGGGGATGTGTTAGAAACACAGATCCATGGACCCTGCCTAGACTTTCTAAACTAGTAACTGGGAATGGGGTTCTTCTGCAGCTGGTGTTATACCAGTCCTCCCCAGTGATCCTCATGGTCCTTCCAGTTGAGAGCTAGAGCATATCAGAGCTGAGAGGCAAATTACGCTCAATTCCCTTGTTAAAAATTAATCTGGAAATGAGATGCCAAAAAGTCACAACTCATTCACCGAACTAATGTGAGCTCCATCCCGAAAACACAGACATTCTGAGTCCTGAGATTTCAAGCAGGTCAGAGGCTGCGCTCCCCTTGTCAGCTCTGGGCCCCTGCTAAACCCATTCTGTGCTCTGAGTAGATCCAGCGCCTCTGTCCAGTCATGCACAGCACGTCCTGCCGGGTGGATGGGTGTGGTCCATGTACTCAGAGGCGTATGCTGGAAGAGTTAAACAATTACCGACCTTTGATGGCCTTCCTGCTCTTTAATGCCACATACCCGCCCCATTACCTGCAAAGGTGAGCTCAGACAGAGGCTATGATCACAACCCTCCCCGGACACCTGCCTGAGCCAGGGAGCTGGGATAGGACTGCTGGGGTTGCTACTATATTCCCACAACAGGAAACCAAAACTTCCCACACACTGAAGCACAGGAGCATGGGGAAGAACTCAGGATTCCAGGTTCAGGTATAAGCCTTCGAATCAGCCTAGGGAATGCTCAGACCACTTGAAGACATCATAGGAATCTGCATGCAGGTTGAGGATATATCATAAGAACAAACCCGATTTATTAGAGCAAAGAATTCCTTATTAGATCATGAGAGAGACTAAGATTGTTAGCCTTATCCTTACACTGGGGGGGCAAGAGACAGGGGAATAAGCAAGATTTCCTCCAGCAGTTTCTCAAGGTGACTGTTTTCACTAATGAGACTAGAGAGAAATAATATAACTATCAAGCATGCATCCTTACCTGGGCTCATGGACATGCTTTAAGTTAGTTTTGAATTCTTACTAAAAACATTTTTAAAAGCTTGCTTTATAATGGAGGGAGGGAAGTGGGCATTGTGTGATTATGGCTCTAGGGTTTCATGTCATTTATAAGCAAATGAAGAATTCAGGTGATATAGAATGATTTCTGAATTGCTTTCATATGAAGGACAACTTGTTTCTTTCCAAACTGGCAAACAGAAGACAGGAAGGTCCTTGAATCTTTTCTCTCAGCACTTTCTTGCCTGGCTCCTGCTTGGCTTTTGCAACCCCTGCCCTAAAATATAGTAAAACAAGTAATAAGTACTTGTTGAACTTTAAAAGTAGTCCATCCCTCTTACTGATTTTGTGTTTAGCTCTGGATCCAGCTGATAAAAAATTTTCCCACTGGTTTAATAGTAGACTGACCCATCCTCCTTCCCTCTCTGCCTCCCTTTCTTGCACTTTCACACTCTTGTGAATACATCCTTGTTTGCATATCACACCCTGAACACTGGCTATCCATTCATCTCTCACTCTGAATATATAATAGTAAAATAAGAGTTTTCCAGTTGACCAAGTCTTGTTCAAGGTGGACCTGCTTTAGAAGAATTTAGCAAGTTCTTTTTTTTTTTTTTTTTTTTTTGCTTTTTGAGACAGGGTCTCGCTTTGTAGTTCAGGCTGGCCCTGAGCTCACTATGGTGCCCAGGCAAGCTGCCGCGAACTCAGCAATCCTCTTGTCTCTGCCTCCCGAGTGCTGAGATGACAGGCGTGAGCCACCACTCCCGGCATTGTGGTATGCGGTGTTGATTGTTGGTGGGCGTGTCTCCACGCCCAGCATTATATGTGGTTGCCGGGGATCGAACTCAGGTCCTTGCGCTTGCGCGGCAGGCGCCAGAACCACTGAGCTAACCCTCCGGCCCTAGCAAGTTCTTTAAAATATTGAAAGCAGAGCCCTGGCCCAGACTGGACCTATCAACTCAAATTGCAAGCAGAACCCTGGATTTCATCAAGTGCTTCAGGTCATCTTGGTGCTCATGGTAGGTTTTGAAAATAGCAGAGCCTTCTCTAAACAGTTTAGTTTTCTTTTTGCTGTCAAACCTTAGAGTTACAAAGATATATCAGGTGTGACTGAGGCCAAGGATCAGAGGTATTACATGGAGAGCAGAGAATGTACAGAGGGCCCACGGCAAAGGCGGAGTGAGAAGACACTAAGAAGTTGGGGCTGGGCTTCCAAAGGCACACAGTGGGGGATGGGCTGCGCAGGCCAAACTTAAGGAGGGCTCTTCTTACCCTGGGTTCTGTGAATGTGAAGAGAAGAAATCCCTCTGTATTTGTACTGACAACTAACTGAGATGTTTCGTTTTTATGTTGCAGTCATCTTCCAGCCCCATTTTCTATCATTCTACTTCAGAAATATGGTAGTTACAGTCTTCCTGCTTGCTCTATCTCACTATTTAATAGCCTACTAGAGAAATACATCTAGTACTATAGAATATTTCTGAAAATATTTTGATATGAACTAGCTTTCTTTGTAAACTCATGTATCTTATGTCGTGGCTTTGAAACATCCTTCAGAAAGGAATCCATGAGCTTCACATGTGGTCAGAAGTTCATGAGCCAAAAGCTCTTGTTGGCATGATCAGGTAAGCTGTAATATAAGCCAGCAGGGCCTCCTCTGTGCCTGGGAATGATCCAGGCTGCCACCTCTGCCTGCATATCTGCCACCATCCTAGATGAAGAGGCTCCATGTATTCTCAGCAGAAGCCTGGCCATTTCTTCCTGGAGGTCCATAGACAGACAGATGACAGACAGACAGACACACACACACACACATACACACACACACACACACACACACATCATGCTCACTTCTTGGGCTCTGGCTCCACCAATCTACTAGGCACAATCCACAAGCCCAGGCCTGACTGAGGACATCACAATGAAGAGTCTCTCTTCGTCTGGAGACTGAGCGAGCTGTCTGCCCTTGAGTCTTGGTGTCACCAAGCCCATGACCTGAAATCACTTACGAGGCACCATTTGTAAATAGCAATGTCTTGTTCCCTTGTGGAGTGCCTGAGAAAGACTCTGACTGGATACTAACAATGGCCACCCCCAGGTAACAAATTAAGGGCTCAAGCACTGTGCAAAGCTATTTATTGACTTTCCCCAAAAACCCCACCAAGTCAAGGTTTTTCCAAAGTGCAAAATATCTCCACTTCCCAGAGGACATAGGCTCTGTAAGAACAATAGCTATATAATGTGAATGGCATGATTGCAAATACTATTATCAATAATTAATTACAGATTATAAGTATTAGTAACATGATTATAATTTTGACACTGATACTATTTATTATAGTAATTATAGCTAATTGTTATTTTTTAATAATACTGATTTATAATAGCTGATAGTACTCATAATACTATTACACATGCCATGTACCAGAATATAGACTTTGCATCATACCTTCACTGCTTCATATCACCTCAGCTCAACTCCTTAAGATGGGGGAAATCCAGGGCTAAGAACTTCCTGGAGTCTTCAGCAAGTTATTTCTCTGACAGTCGCCTGACACAAAGACTGTGGCTACCCCTGTCATGCGGGTCTTTGGTTCTCACTCTGCGCTGGTGTCAGTGGTCCCGAAGCTTCCAGTGGTGTTGCTGGCTGGCTGACACTAGACATGGACTCTTCTGGGAATAAGGCAGGGCAGGCAGCCCCAGGGCCTTGGCAGTGTGGTATCTGGCCTTTCCTTTAGGCCAAAGACCTGAAGACCCCCACCGTCACTTTTTTTTTTGAGACAAGTTCTCGCTTTGTAGTTCAGGCTGGCCCTGAGCGCACTATGTAGCCCAGGCAAGCCTCCAACTCAGCAATCCTCCTGTCTCTGCCTCCTGAGTGCTGGGATTACAGGCGTGAGCCACCACGCCCAGCATCCCACCATCACTCTTAAATTCAACAATTTTAGCAAAAGCTACAAAGATAGCCCCAGGAGGTATGGTGTGATGAAATATAAACACAGACAGGGAACATTTGAACAAAACACACAGAAAGTAGAGGACCAGAATATGCCAGGACATGTCAGGTCATGGTTTAGAAAGTTTCCAGCTTTTCTTCTGAACATTCCTAGTCACCTTGTTCAAATAATAATAATAATAATAATAAAACAACAACACAAACTGCTATCACCTTTGAGGGTTCTTTCAGATTTGGAGTATTCTACTACAAAAGCTCTTTTGCAGGGAAAAGGCAGCCTGGAACCAAAGGCAAAAATTAACATTTTCTTGCCTGTGATGGAAGGAGATGCAGGTTTAAGGGGTGGAATTTCTCTGGCTTATTCCATGACGTTGAGACCAAGGTTAGAAATGAACTGAACCACCTTGTAAAAAGCATTATATATAAAGTCATCTGTTTACCTCAGCCGCTGCTGTCACAAGCCCCAAGTTCCTATCAAAGGTTTAAAGCAAACACTGAGAGCAGCTAAAAGAACAACCTCATTTCTGATTCTCCGCTAAGACCCAATTCACTTACAAAATGGGCTTGTGAACTTAAAATTATGGGAGGTGAGGAGAGAGGGGAAAGACAAGAACCCTTTTATTTAGCATCTTATTCACAATGAAAATTGGCACTGAAGTCAACCACATACATTAACATAGCTTGGGCAAGTTTAAAGTTTATGAATACATTTCTGTGGAAAAATGTGAATATGGAAAAAAACCCTCTCTTAGTTTGCTTTTTCCAAAAAAGCAGAGAGTTCTGCGCTCAGTGTGCGTCCGTAACCTCACTTGGAATTGCCAAATGGGACGGAGCTGGGGGAGCCCAGGTTTGAAGGGAGAGGAAGGTCTGCTACCTTGGAAACCAGAGCAGAGGAAGGAAGGAGGCCTGGCAACCGCCTCTAAGGTAAGATTTTATCATAAATCAGACAGCGGAAGCCCATCCAGAGGTAGTAAGATTCTCTGAGTCTCCACAGCGACATGGGTGCCTGATGCAGAAGACGTATTGAGACGGAGTTTGGAGGAGAAAGTGAGGGAAGGAAAGAGAGAATGTCTGATATTTCTGTGTTTCAAAGCTTCCTGAAATCACACTCATTAAAACAAGAGTTGTGGGTAAAGAACTACATGTGTCAATGACCAGGAGTTTTCTATGATGAGGTTGTCACTGAGTTTTAGTCATAGGATTTTTTTTCCTTGAGAAACATTTAGATATTTATAATGCAAAGCAATTAACCCTCCTAAAAACAGCCATGAAGATAGAGGCTCTTGCTGGTATTTGTTCCTGCTCTGTTATTTTTCAGGACCAATAGACAGTGTCCCAGAGGAGCAATGGATCTGATAATTCATTCGCAGAAAGTAGAGAACATTTTGGACGTTAGGCAAGATAAGTTGTTCATAACTACAGAGCATTGTCCACCAGTGGCTTCACCACCCATCCATCCATCGATCCATCCATTCATTTATTTATTAATTCATCCATGGATCCCAGGAATGTTTACGGAAGACCCAAAGGGCACTTATGCCCATGCAAACGTTTGTGGAAGGCCTGAGGAAAGATTCACCATTGCTGAAGTCAACCGTCACTTCTTGGCCAGAAGAGGTGTAACAGAGTTGGTTCTGGTGGATGATACAGCATGTATAAAAGTCATGATATAGGAAAGAAGGGATTTATGAACCAAGTGGCATTCTAAGTAAGAGAGTAAGCAAACATTTGGCTGACAAATATCAAATAAGGGAATAGAATCGTCAGAAACCAACAATTATCACATAGGAAGCACTTGGCAGGGTTACTGAGTTACCGAGCACCTACTCTGTGGCAGATCTGCACATGCCCTGGAAAAAGAGACGTGCTTTTCAATACTCCATGAGCTTCATTAGGAAGACGGATACAATGGAGTCACATTAGAGTAAGTGCTGAAGGCTGTATGAGAGCTAGTGCTAGGGCCAGTGTGATTGGTCTACGAGCTCAGAGAAGAAGTAGCACGTACAAAGGCCTGTGATGGTCAGTTGATTGGCACTTCTGAGGAAGTCGCCAAAGACCTGTGTAGCTAATGACACCGAACATCTAAGGTTTTACAGGCTATACCAGAGGGAATGTAAAACTATGGAAGGTTTCTCTTAAGCCAAAACAACATTAGGGTTAGCTTTGGCAACTGTCCTTCTGGATTCTGTGAGTTGAATGACACCTGGAGGCAAGTGAGGGAAGCAAGAAGTCCTCTGGAGCAGGCATTTAGGCAAGATGGTGGTGGCATGGGAACCAGGACCTTTCAGCAGAGTTAGAGAAGATTAGTAGTGTGTAAAAGTTGCACGGAGGAAAATCATGCTGGGAAAGAAAATCAGAGCTTGTCCTCAGGAAGCAAATGAGTGGGAAATGAGGAGAGTAGTGAGTGGCTGATGAAGGTGCCATGGACATGTAGGGGTCGGCGTGAGACCGGGGACCGAGGGCAGATTCCAAGCTCCAGGAGCACAGGTCAGGCCCTGAGGTCGCTGTGGGCGGGTTGTTCTGGAGGCCACCTGCCACCTGACTTGCCCACGGGGAGCGAACACGTGAGTCCAGGCAGCTCCCGGCACGTAACCACAGTTCCATTCTTTCTTACCTCTCCTTTAGACTAGCTTTGTCTCCTTGCTTTCTGCATCATGAAGTTCCTGAAGTCAAAAAGTAGAAGCAAAGCGCATCTCTGAGCTTTGAAAATATAGTTTTTCATCTATTTTTAGAATGAAATTCAGCAGCCATACATTTGGATATTGAAATATGAAAGTACTTAAATTATTTTCATCTTAACTTTTGAAAATAAGAGAATACAAATAAAAAATAAAAATAAAAATTCTAGGAAAAATAGAAATAGGAAAAATGGAATAAGAATTCCAGGGCCTGTATACACTTCAATATTTCAAAGATTGCAGTTTTTTTTTGCATATCTAAATATAATATGACAGTCACCACCACCCACACTTGTATTGTAAAATATCTTGTTGACAATCTGTTATTTAAAGGATAACTTTGATTGATCTTTCTAATAGCAAACTGGACCAAGAGTTCTAAACGTATATAATAGTGAAAATAATAATAAAAGAAAGAGGAGAAAAATAAGTTGTTTATATATATATATATTTAGAACACTTTCAGATCTCCTAGGTTTCTTTATCTCTGTCTCTCCATCTCTGTCTCTCTGTCTCTCTGTTTCTGTCTCTGTCTCTGTCTCTCTCTCTCTCTCTCTTTCTTTGTTGCTATTATGGAAAAAAGGTAAGTTGGCAGAGAATAGAAGGTGGTTCTTGTTATTTTTCAAAACCAGTTCATTATTTATGAGTCACATCTCTGTTTCTAAGCCAGGTTCTTCCATGTCCCCACTGGCCTCAGCTTTCGGAACCCTGGCTGTGACTCATGGGTCATGATCCTGAAGACAGAGCCTATATTTCTCCAAAAACAATTTGCCCCCCCTCCACTGGTGATGCAATGATACAACTCCATATAAATCAGTGGGAGCTTTTATGGGTTGACTAATATGTTAACACCCTGTGATCCTGAAATGGAGTTGCCTAAGCTTTTTTTAGGCTGGGTCATATAAATTGTGTCTCAAGCAGAGGTCCCAGAGTTTTTAATGTCTTCTGAGATGATGTGGCAAGATGACACACACAAAACATATTGGTTAATATGCATGAATTTGTGCAAATCTTACCCATTTTTGTTTGGAAAGTAGACAGTTCCTGTGTATTTACACTGGCTCTTGACTTCTGGTCATCACTCTTGGAACTGCAAGAGTTGTACCTACTTCCCAGGGCAGGAACTAGAAATTACAATATTAGAACCTTGTAACATTGTGAACATAGTGCAATTCACCCCATTTGAAAGAATGAATGGAATCCTTTGCTTTGCTTTGCTTTCTTCTAATGCTCGGTATCTTTAGAGTCTGCAGTTTGCAAGATCCTCTTTTTGCCACCTCAACAATTCCCTCTGTGGGCTATTAATCTCGCTCTGCATTTTGTAGATAGATAAGAAGACAGCATGTGTAAGAAAAGGAGAAATAAACACAATCTTTACCAAAACATCAGGCTTTTTTCCAGCTCGATATATTCGTTATTAAATGAATATGGTTGAAAATCAGACTGTGATGGCAAATGTAGGTGAACTACAATCCATTACTTGTTATCTGGAGCATAGGTTTAAAAAGAATACTGGCTCTGAGGAAGACATCACAAGGCTGATTAGTAATACTGTCATGGGCTCAGAAGTGATTGCTCTGGGCTTTAGTGCCATCTATTTGATATCCCTTTCCTCCTTTATTAGACAGAAAAAGTAGAATGGGGCATTAATAGAATGGGACATAATCTTTTTTTTTTTTTTTGAGACAGGGTCTCACTTTGTAGTTCAGGCTGGCCCTCAGCTCACTATGGAGCCCAGGCAAGCCTCAAACTCAGCAATCCTCCTGCCTCTACCTCCTGAGTGCTGGGATTACAGGCGTGAGCCACCACGCCCGGCATTGTGGTATGTGGTATTGATTGTTGGTGGATGTGAGTCTCCACGCCCAGCATTCTATATGGTCACCGGGATCGAACTCAGGACCTTGCGCTTGCCAGGCAGGCGCCGGTACCACTGAGCTAAATCTCCGGCCCTGGGACATAATCTTAAAACAACGTGCTAACTAATATATTCTCATAGTCCTAAATGCTCTGTATCTCTTGTCAGCCAAGGAAATCCTGTAACTAATAATTAAAGAACCAAACAGTAAACAGTACCTTTGGATTGGATGCCCTCACACATAGCTTCAACATGGGACACATCAGTGATTTCCAAATGTTTATTCCTCAGGCTTATAATCTTCTTTTGATTCTTTATTATAGTTCAATTGTTTATTAAATATCTGCACCTCAAATTTGGAAAACTCAACACACACACACACACACACATACACTTCTTTGTTACTCTAAAAAGGATTCCTCTTTACACATTTTCTGTATTGTTAACTGCATCCTATGAACTCAGACTAGAATCTTAAAATCTTATTCCTTTTACATTCCACCATTTCACAGTTTTTAATGGTTAACTTTGACTTCTGTCTCCATCCTAACCCTAACACCTTTGACGCTAGGTTTGGTTAATTGCCCAAAATATTACACAACAGTAAGATTAGTCACTTATAATTTCCCCATTTCTCTGTTAAGAAGTCTGGACATGGGTTCACCTAGTTCTCAGATCAGGGTAGTTCTTCTCTGGAGGCTCTGAGGAAGATTCTGGCTCTACAGTTTGTCAGGTTGATGGAGTCCACTCCATAAAATGTAGATCTGAGATCCTGGCTCCTTGTCAGTAGCTGGCCAAGGGCTATTCTCAGTGCTTGCCGTGTGGAACTCCACTTTCAAAGCTAGCAAGGATAATCTCTCACGCTCTGTATGTCTCATACCAGAAAGATTCTGGTTCCTTGGTAGGGCTTACTCAAGGTCACTCAAGTAAGTCGCTCTTTTTCAAAGTCAGCTTGACTTTGGGGGCTTTAACTGTTTCTGCAAACCTCTTCCTGGCAGCACTGAGGCTAATGTTGGACTGAATATCTAGGAGATGTATGTACATCAAGTGTTGTGATTTGGGGGGTTATCTTAAAATTCGGCCTACTACAGTTTCCATGGCCACTAGATTAACTGAGTGCCTAATAATCTCCATGTAGACCTTAGTAATGACCCTCTGATTCTTTCCTGAGATACAGTGACAGTCACTGTGAATTCAGTAAAGAAAAGATGGCTCCTTATGGAGCTCATGGTGGAAAATGTCCACAGAATAAACTCTGTATTTTTTTCCATGTCCTGTGCATCCTTCAGGTTCAAATGCAAATTATCTTGGCAGCATCCTCCTTCACTTTTTCCATTAAAATCATCCTCCACTCAGCTCACCCAAAGTCCTCAACATTCTTGGGAAGTGTGCACTTTCAAAACTATTTTAACTTAGCTTGACCTGAAAATGCCCTCCTCTCTCCATTCCAGGTAATATACATCCTTTACAATACTGGACTCAACACCTGCTCTTCTGAGCACCATCTGACCCCTCTGCTTTGCTGACTTTTATTAGTCTCACTGTTTACTGCTCTCAGGCCCACTGCACAGATGGGCCTTCTGGAGTAAGTGAACTTAAGAACTATAAAAAAATAAAAGAGTAATACACACTAGTCACATGCCATACTACTGAACCGTGTCCCCAGCCCTACTTTTTTAGTTTGAAAAAACTTTAAGCAATGAAGTCTCCTTACATTAGCCAGGTTGGACTTGAACTCTTTGACTCAAGTGATTCTCCTGGTAAAGTTTCCTGTTTTATTTCGCATATGCCTGAAATATAATATGTTTAGCAGTGCTAACTTATAGATATAGGACATGAAGTGGTATAAATATGGTTTTAGGATTTCTTTTACTGTTTTAAAATTTCTTTTGACTTTATATTTCCACATATGGTATTATTCTTGGTTTCAGTGTATATCTATTTATATAATTAGCCAGCTAGAGAAAGGTGAGATAAATACACATACACCTATGAGTAGAGAGAGGAATAACTCCATAGGTAAGAACATTTATAAATGCATAAATAGGTCCTTGGTGTTCTAGGGTTCAGCATAAGGGTTAGCACCTCAACACATCCTTGAGGCTGTGTATAAACCAAAAGATCTTGTAGACATCAGAGTTAATAAACCAGATCCTCAAACTAATATCTCCTTTGGTTTAACAGTGCAGCACATTTGGCCTAGATTCAATAGTTTTTGCAAGTTTTTCTTTTCTTTTTAAATCAAGTATTTTCGAGCATACATACATACATGCATATATATATATATATATATATATACACACACACACACACACACAAAAAAAAAATTTTTTAAAGTCTATTTTTTTAAAAATTCAGCTTTGTTTTCATGAAGCCCAGTGTACATTGTAAAATACACGTAAGTAATTTCTGTTAAGCACTAGAAGGACATTCAAAATCAAAATAGGACTTTACAATAAAATAAAACTTCAACAAAAACTGTCCCACATTCACACTACCACTAGAAATGACTGCAACGCTCAGAAACATGAAATACATACTTGAGATTCTTTTTCTTTCCCTTGAGTCCTTCATTTAAGAAAACTATCAGTTCTAGAATGTATTTCTCTTACTTGGGATTTTGCTTTGAATAGCTGATACTGAACTTCTGTGGTATACTAATGACTCTACTATGTGTTGAGGTTTCAGAAATAATAAAATAAAAATAAATAAACCTACAAAGAAATGCTTTTCTGTCTCATTAAACAGTCTACTCACTAAGTCCAAATTTTTTACAACTGACATAAGAAAGACCTGATTTAAGAAAATTTTACCTGTTACTATCAAATGTTAGACTTCAATAATTAGGAAGCCAATTGCTTCTCAGCCTTTTGGTTAAGATCAAGTGTAATTAGGAAGCCAATAGTCCTAGTAGCCAAATAATACTTCCCTAACTGAAACAGGCAAAACTAAGACTCCTAGAGGTCAAGAAAGATTTAATATATATCATTTTTAAAATGTCCATGTAATGTTAAAAAAACGAAGAAATATTATCACTCATTTCTTAAAAGTGAAAAATATTTTATATATTTACTGTGAATATAGTAACACTTGTAACTTAAAATGCAATGGAATAAATTGGATCTTTAAACTTGGGGGGACTGATTTGTTTTAAGTTCTTTACATATTCTAGATAGCAGCCCTTTGTCTGAGAAACAGCTAGTAAAGATCTTTTTCCCATGTTGTTATTTGTCTTTTAGTTGTGCCAGTGGTTTCTTTTGCTATGCAGAAGCTTTTTAGTAGAAAGAGATCCCATTTGTCAATTCTTTCTGCTAGTTCTCATGCTATAGAGGCTTTGTTTATGAAGTCTCTGCCTAAGCCAATGTCTCCAAGAGTTTTACCTAACCTGTTTTGCAGCAGGTTTAGTGTTTCTCTTTTAAGTCTCTAGTCCATCTTGATTTTAGTTTTGTACACAGTGCAAGAGTTAGGTCTAGCTTTAGTTTTTCACAGGTTAAAGCCCAGTTTTTCCAGAACCATTTGTTAAAGAGGCTACCTTTCCACCACTGAAGATGTTTGGCTCCTTTGTCAAAGATGAAGTGGCTTAGAGTATCTGGAATTGTTTCTGGCTCTTTTAATCTATTTCACTGGTCCTCAGGTCTCTTATTTGGCCAATACCATTCAGTTTTTTTCACAATGGCTTTGTAGTACAGTTTTAAATTGGAGATCATAATACCCCCTGCCATGTCCTGGTTCCTTAGAATTGCTCTTGCTATTCTAGGTCTCTTGTGGTTTCAGATGAATTTTTGAATTATTTTCTCTAGCTCTGTGAAGTATGGTGTTGGGATTTCCATCAGAATTGCACTGAATCTGTATAGTAGTTGTGAGAGTATAGCCATTTTGACAATGTTGGGTCTCCCTACCCAGGAACAAGGGATGTCTTTCCATTTTCTGTTATCCTCTTCTATCTCTTTCTTCAGAGTCCTGTAGTTTTCAGAGTAGAGGTCTTTCACCTCCTTTGTTAGATTGATTTCTAGATATTTCAAATTTTTTGGATGCTATTGTGAAAGGGAGTGACTCCCCAATTTCTCTTTCAGTGAGTCTGTTGTTTGTGTATACAAAGGCAGTTGATTTTTGAACAATGACCTTGTATACAGCTACACTACTAAATTTGGTAATTACATCTAGCAGTCTTTTGGTTGAGTTTTTAGAATCCTCTATATAGAGGATCATAAAATGGGCATCTGAAATGAAGACACTTCTCAGAGGCAGAAGTCAAAGCAGCCAAGAAGCATATGAAGAAATGTTCAACATCACTGGTCATTCAAGAGATGCAGATGAAAACAACACTGAGATTTTATCTCACTCAACAAAAAATGGCTGCTATTGTGAAATCAACCAGCAATAAATGCTGGTGAGGCTGGGGGGAGAAAGGAACCCTTCTCCACTGTTGGTGGGATTCTAGACTTGTGCAACCATTATGGAGATCAGTATGGAGATTTCTCAGAAAACTAGGATTAGAGGTTCCATTTGATCCTGCTATTCCCCTTCTAGGAATGTACTCGAAAGAATTAAAAGAATCATTTTGTAAAAACATATGTACACCCATGTTCATAGCAGCTCATTTTGTGATAGCCCAATCTTGGAAACAACCCAGATGCTCATCAACTGGAGACTGGTTAAGGAAGATTTTTTTTATATATATAAAATGGAGTTTTACTCTGCCATAACAAACAATAAGTTTCATTCATTTATGTGCAAATGGACACACCTTGAGGACACAATAATAAGTGAAATAAATAGATCACAAATATGTAAACACCACATCTTTTTTTGGTATTAGAACCTGTAGATATAAATAAGTTCTAGAATGTATGATAGATTTTTTTTTTTGAGTCAGGGTCTCGCTTTGTAGTTCAGGCTGGCCCTGAGCTCACTGTGTAGCCCAGGCAAGCCTCAAATGCAGCAATTCTCCTGCCTCTGCCTCCTGAGTGCTGGGATTACAGGCGTGAGCCACCACGCCCAGCACTGTGGTATGTGGTATTGATTGCTGGTGGGCGTGAGTCGCCACGCCCAGCATTGTCTGTGGTTACTGGGGACTGAACTCAGGACCTTACACTTGCGAGACAGGCACTGGAACCACTGAGTTAAATCTCCAGCCCTAAAATGTATGATAATTTTTTGCAATAGGAAATATTCAATGGGAATGTGGTAGAGAAAGTAGGGAGGGGAAAGAATAAATATGATTTGAAAAGAAAAAAATGAAAGCACATGTATATAGGGGATGGGGGGTTGTGGGGTGGGTTGGGATATGGGTAAAAATGTCATACGTTGGTGCAAATTCCCCAGTGTTGAGTGTGGTTTTGAGCTGTATGCAAAAATGTACCAATAAAGAATTCAATTTTTAAAAAATGCAATGGCATGTAATTATGATAGTCATATGACTAATATATGTCATAAATTATATTATTATATGGTTTATTAGATATTGATTTTTGCTATTTAAAGGGCTGTAGTTTGAAATCATAAAATAATATATTTGGCTTGGTTCTTGACCTTTCTAACAGTATGCATAAATATGCAATCTGATCTGGAGAAAATGAAAATGCTTTATCTATGAACTTATTTAGACATGAGAAGTCTAACTCATGTCATGCTGAAAGGGCCATGTGCCACACCCT